>JAHSUH010001386.1:0-112500 GCA_025388415.1 Cynanchum wilfordii | reverse complement strand
TTTTCCTAATTTGTTCCTTATATTTTGTTTTTATCTTTTTTGTCCTCATTAATTTTTGAGTTTTTTAATTGGTTGTCCTCTCGTGCTTGAAATTAGAAAAAATAAAAATAAAAATACCATAGTTTAAAAAAAAAATTATAATTCAATGACTAAATTGACTAATTTTTATATATTTGCATACCCATATTACCTAAGCTAATTCGAAGCGATAATTTTTATTTTCACAAAAAAAAAAAAAAAATAACAACGCACAAAAAAATAAATTAAAAAAAAGAAGAAATTTAAAAGTGATTATATAGACCGTTCGTGGTGTAATTATGACCATAAACTCCAACGAAAAGAAATTATATATCAAAATACATATTGTATATTTTTCTTTTTCTTTTTTTTCTTTTTTGAAAAAATATTTTTCTTTTTGTTAAAAAAAAAATTATATTAAATTTATAAAATTTATCATATTTTTAATATGTTATATAATAGTAATATAAAAACTTGAATACATTTTAATGTTGTAATAGAATTATAATATATTACAAGATTATCACAAAATATTCAAATATATGTAATTTCCTCTTCTTTAAGAATGATCATAGAAAATAATTTTGAGCAAATAAAAATTACTGTGGGATAAAAAAGTTCGAAAGTTTAAACTTATGAAATATAACATTTGCCAAGTAAATATATATAAATTTATATTCATATATGTATGTTATATATATATATATATATATATATATATATAGAGAGAGAGAGAGAGAGAGAGAACTTGAATTGTAGCATATTAATATTAAGGTTTTACTCAATTTTGTTAGTGTGTTAAAATTTTTGTGACACTTGTTTATTGTAAAATTAGTATACCAAAAAGCGATTTGGAAGTATTTTGGGGAGTAGAATGAAAATAAATAAATTTATTGGGGTTTGGTGAAAATAAGGATAATATCAGAAAATGACAAATGACGCAGGGGAGTGATGTGGCGATACACGCACGATAAGAAAGCGGGAAGGCCAAGTGGGATGCACTCATAAGTAGACACGTGTCTTGCCGACAACGATGTTGCTCGAGGATATATTTGAAAAAAAGCAGTTGATGAGTGACACACGGCTTGCCTCCGATTGGCTGCTGTCTTGACTTTTTTTATTTGTCATGAGCCACTTGGGGCCCAGTGATTCGTGGAAACGCACACCACACTACACGGCTCTCAATAGCAAAAAAATTTAATTTTTTAAAAAGAAGAAAATTCATAAAGTTTGATTGGACAGTGGGTCCTACCTAGGCCGGCGAATCTTCTCACTCGTGGGGTTAGGGAGCTGTATACTTGACGCGTGTACAGTTCATGAGGGTCCCGGGAGTTGTATGGGGACCACATATGCCTGTCGAAAAAGTCCAAACCAAACTTGAAAATTTTGTCGATAAAGATAGGAGTCGTTAAGAAAAGCATAAGATGGCACGTGTGTTGGACGCGTCCGCGGCGGGGTCCGCCGTGGTGCCTAACCCAACCATTTAGTGCGCCGTACTCGGTGGTGGCTGTTTTTCGAACCTAATCTTCTCCTCAAATTCTTCCTTCATTTTCCCATTGAAAATTTGTTATCAATGCAGATTCTAGAAGTAAGGTATTTTTTATGAGTTTCAGGTTTTTAGTATTTGAATTAAGTAATTAAATATTAATTTAAGAGTCAATAATTAATTTGATTCAAAAACGACTTTTCATAATAAATAATCTTTTATTTTTCAAAAATATATAATAATCTACGTAAATATAATATTCTTATAAAATTTCAAGTGGATAAAGTTTAGATTTCATACGCAAGGTCTTAATTTTGAACATTATCTATAAATAATCAGGTGTAAGGAAAACTTTCTCTAATAGAGTCCAATGTGACTTCGACTCCGATTTAATTAGAATCCAAAGTTAATAAAAATTGATTTTTTAGATGGTAAATAAAAATTGAATAATTGAATTACGTAGGGGTTCACATTTGGAGGGCATATAATTGTAATTAAAAGAAATAAAAAGAAAAAGAAAAGAAATTTTAAACGAGTTACTATTAATGCCGATATTTTTTTTGGCTTGTTTTACAAGTACGACAAAATTGCAGTCGTCCGAATCATTCATTATATATATAAACACGTATATATATTGCTCGGATTTTTTACACTAATAAAATTAATGATATTTGTGGGTTTTTTAATTCATTTCATTTATATTCCTTTTAAGTAATTTTTCTTAGCGTTATATACAACTTATGTTTTTTTAATATTTTATAACGGTCAAATATAAGTTAACATTTTTTATTTATTTATTAGTAAAATTATTATTATATTTGTAAAGTTTAACCTTGAACGAGAAATGTCTCATCTTGACTTTTTACATGACGCTTACAACAACAATTGTAAAACCTTCAACCTCATGTGTTTTTCCATTGTACCAAACTAAGGGATTGTTCATTATCCAATTCACCGGACCTATTTTACTTTTATGAGATTGAGATTTTTTTAAAAAAATTTAGGCTGCTCATATATGACTGTTACAAGATGGACAAAATAATGTAATACATTAGTAAAAATATACTTTAAGAATCTAAATAGATAAAAGAATATATAATATATATATATATATATATATATAGTATAGACAAAAATTGTAAACCATAAATAATTTAAGAATTCGTGGAATAATAAATAAAAATATATAATAGTTTTGTCGGTATAGTAGAAAATAATGAGAAGAATGCATTTTTGTTTTTTTTTTCTAAAATAAAAAAAATGAAATTAATAAATATGAGAGTTGAAGAAAGTTGTTCCACATCCTTCCACTTTTGAATAGAGAGAGGGAAAGTAACCCAACTACATAATCAAATATGTTCCCCCCTTATTCATTGATGGTGGAAGTTAAAATTTTACCCCACTTTTTTTTTTTTTTTTTTTCCTTCAAAATATCAACGAATTAAAATTCTCCTTTTGAAATCTACTCATTAGTCAAAAAATTTCCTCTTTATATGTATATATATATATATATATATTTTCCACAAATCATGCATTTTTATAAGAAAATATACTATTTAAATTTTGGCGGGACTTATATACATACATATATATATATATTATATTATATTTGATCATTATTTTGGATATGACTAATTTGAAGTTAAATTAGGTCATATTTATATTTCTATACTTATTCTTAAAGATTGTGACCAAAATTTCATTATAGACTCAGTTTGATAAGTTTGTGGTGCATGTTGCTCTGTGAAAACTTATTTTGAGAAAAAAAAAATAGAGGTCTATGATGTTAATAGTAGTTAAAAGCTGATAGAACTGGAACTGTAGTCCACCACTGACCTCGTAGAGGTGCATTTGCCCATGTGGTATGGACTGAGACACTTGATCCGTTTTTTTAAGTTTGTACATATATTAGTGTATTTTAGGGTTTTAGATTTTTTTTTTTTTATCTTGATATAGATTTTCGATTTTTTTTTATGAAATTTTGACTATAGTGATTTTTTTTTTTCTTCTACTCAGTAATTCTATCTTAATTATGTATTAAAATCATGTAAGTGTCAGATTTATAGTTTATTTATATTTGAATTCCCATTGTCCTTTGTAATACTAAATAATATATTAATTTTTTTTAGAAAATTTGTTCCAAAAAAATAAATTATAAAAAAAAAAAAAAAAAAAAAAAAAAAAAAAAAGAGGAAAAACTACATGAGTGAAACTAGCACAAACGTTAAATGGGTTGTGGCTGAGTGGTCAATACCCATGCTCCAAATCTAAATATTGGGGTTTGATACCCAATTCAGTCATAATACTGCCAATTTTAATTATAGTGCAACCAGATTTGGTTTAAAAAAAAAAAAAAAAAACTAGCACAAACCCTTTTTAGTCTTTAAGGCAAATAAGTTGGTTGAAGAAAAAAGAGAAAAGACAAAGTGCGTACGATCAATTAAGTCCATTGCCTACCTAGCTACCTCGTGAAGAATTTTCATTACTAATCATATAGTAGCCGAGGACACCTCATCCCCCTCCCCCAAAAAAAAAGGAAAAAAGAAAAAATACCACTTGAATATATATTTTCCACGTCAATAATTCAAAGGCATGTAATTTTTATTATTAATATATATATATATATATATATATATATATATATAAAATATTCTAACACTTGATGTTAAGTTTAAATTTTGATTCTCTTTAAAAGTCTCAAATTTGAACCTTTATATCAAGAAATAAATTCAAGGAAAGCTTTCCTACAAAAGAATCCGACACGACTCAAATTTTAAATTAATTGGGATGGAAAAGTAGCTATCCGACACAGAAGTTAAATCAAACTATATATATATATATATATATGATATGTAATACAAAGTTGAAGCACATATTAATTGATATATCAATAATTTCTCTATATATATGTATGTATGTATGTATAGGCGGCTTTGAGCTTTATGCAGGACATTCCGGTGGCCTATATATGCAGAGATTGAATGAATGAATGAATTGGTTTTGCCGGTGGTCCTAATTAATAAAGTTGTACAGAGCAGCCACATGTAATGCCTGTTTATAGCTAGTAGTGCTTTTCTGGGTCGATCTACTGATAATGCTTCATTCATCATTTGTTATCACCCAAATAATGGTCCGAGAGAATGCCCCATTTCATAACCAATATGTCTTCAGTTTATATACATATACATATATATATATATATATATATATATATATATATATATATATATATATATGTATGTATGTATGTATTTCCTTCATGGCATTGGTCAATGGAACTACCTTTTTTCTTCCCCCCCCTGCAGTTAAAAGTAGGGCAAGTTCCCACTTTCCGATAGGTATGTATATATATATACATATATATTATTTGAAAATAAAATTAATCAAATAAGTTGATTATAGTGTATATATATATATATATATATATATATATATTATATTATGCCAATGATATTCTTCGATAATAATATTTGAATTATAGACATTTTAACCGTATTATAAAATAAAAATTCAAAAATAATAAAATGTACATTCAGATTAAAATAAAAATTATTAGTGCAACATAAACTTAATTAGTATAAAATTGACTAATGATTAAATTTAATTTTTTTATTAGCTTAAATTAATTCTTAGAGTAATATCTAAGTAGGAGGTCTTAGGTTTGATTCTATTAAATTTTAAATTCTAAATCTTTAAAATATGTAAGAATATAGTGTGTGTGTATATATGCACACACCATGTGGGGAGCTTGCCTTTTCTTTCTAATTTTTTCCGGTCCGTATGAGTTGCTTGTAGGGTAAAACCCTCATCATTTCCTACAGGTTTGATTCAGGTAAATGGAATACAATCATGTCTTTCTTTCTCTCTCTCTCTCTCTCTCTTATATATATATATATAGCGTCTATTAAGAAAAACAAGGGCATATATTCACGGAGGAAGTGTTTAAGCTTTTTCAAGTAAAAAATGGTCACGACCATGCATTATATATATAATCTTTAATGAGTCTTGAGAGAAAGCTAGTAAATTCTGATTGATAGATGAGATGGGGAGAGATTCAACTTCTAAAAAAGGAAGAAAAAGTTAAAAAAAAAAAAAAAAAAAGTCTATAATTAGGAGTGAAATGCAATGAATATTAATTGTGCATGCGTAGCTAAAGGATACATATATATATATATATATATCTCTGTGTTTGTGTGTGGATGGTGGAGTCCACAAGAGAGGGGAAGACAAGCAGAGCAAGTAAATTTGGTATTCATTTTAGTGGTAAAGAAGGTTTTTTTTTTTTCTTTTTTCATTTTTCTTGGGCGGGGGGGGGGGGGGGGGGGGGGTGGAGAAACCACTGTGTGTGTGTTGCGTATTTGGAAGGGTTTCCAGCAAAGAAAAGAATCACTAAACACGCACACACACACACAGAGCAAGAAAACCAACCTCTTCTTCTGGCTAATAAAAGATGTTGGACCCATATCTGAAAGCAAAAAATAGAAGGGAAAAAAAAAAAAAACACTCCATTCGTCCTTACTTTCATTCTCTCTTTCTCTCTCTTGAAAAATGTACAAATATGTATATATATATATATATATATATACACACACATTAATTGGTTCTCAATCATCAGTGTGGAAATTAATACACCCAACTACGTCTCAAAGAGTCGTCGCAATACGAACTTTTGACTTGAGGGTTTTGTTGTACATATAGATAATTTTGGATGGGGAATGTTGAAATTTGATGCACTTAGGATTAAAGGATTGAATGTAAAGAAAATTTTAACGGTCATAAATTTTTCTTTTTATTTTTTTTATTTTTAATTCTTTTTTTAGAAAGATGGTATATTAAAAAAAGAGTTAAAATTGATAGTGTTTTTTAACATAGTATGTATCACTTTTTTCATATTTGAATATAAGTTCGATCTCACAATTTCTCTTAAATTAGTAAAATATCGAATTAGTATATAACACTTATATATATATAAACACACACATTATATATAAATTTATATTTCAAAACAATCCTCAAATGAATTCAATCCATATATAACATCATAATTTGATAAGTATTATTTTACCATTATTTTTTTTATTTAAAAAAATACATTAAAGATCAATAAAAAAGAAATTAAAATTGTTAAATTGTAATATATATTCTAAAATATTAAAATTTATAGAATAAATAGCACTCTTAACTACTCAATCTAATAGAAACTATAATATATATATATATATATATATATATATATATATATAATCTCTCTTTGAGAACAACAGTGCTTGAGCTTTCTCCATTATATTTCTCCCTTAAATTGGTCAGTGCCAGCTTATTTTTCTTTGTAATTATAATTATTTTCAATTAGGAAAGTTGACTGCTTTGTCAAGTAA
This sequence comes from Cynanchum wilfordii, assembly GCA_025388415.1. NCBI lineage: Eukaryota > Viridiplantae > Streptophyta > Magnoliopsida > Gentianales > Apocynaceae > Cynanchum > Cynanchum wilfordii. The sequence goes on along the minus strand of JAHSUH010001386.1, from coordinate 105,621 downwards.
GTATTTTTTTACTATTTCTTTACAGTTTTTTTAAACTCAAGTTTGATGTTGAGTTCTAACCATTCAAATGAAAACTAATAATTATCACCCCTTGTTAGTGACGGTTGGACTCCACTATATGAAAGTACCCTCTTTAGATGGATATAGATGTATATATATATATATATATATATATATATATTATTATATAGTGTGTAGCAGTAAAATAAGAAAGGGAAAAGGAGGGAAGTACAAAAGGAGTCGGAGATAAGAGTAATTATTTATAAATTGGATTGAATTGAAATGAAATAGATGCGAAAGAGACGTGGGTCCATAAAAGCATTGATATTTCGTAAATAGTGCTGATGGAGTACTGTTATCCAAGATGATGTTTTTGTTTGTTTGTTGCCATATCTCCAAGAGATTCCCAATTCCATAAGAATTGATCACTTCTTTTTATTTTATATATATATCTGTATCTATTTTGGTTCAATGGATTTGTGTTCAAAACAACGTTATTAGTACATTCTCAAACATATTAGATTTTTTTTTTTTTGTTGTCTAAACTAATAGTTAACAATTGTATAATGACTATAAAAGTAGAGTGTATGAATAAAACACTAAATTATTAAAAATTTGTATATATATATATATATATAATATTTTTTTTTTTGAATTTTACGTAGAAGCATATGTCTAGTAGCAGATTAGCTCAATTACTTCGAAAATATCTTCCTTAGGTCGGAAAGAAAATTAATAATAAATACTTATATACGTTTTAAAGAAAATTTTTATATAATTCATACTTCAAATTAGTTTAATTTGAAAGTGAGAATTAATTCTGAATTATAGTTAAAATTTAAAATAAATATTGGACATCAATCATTAGATAACATAATTTATATATGTATGTGACACACATGTCCGGTATCAAGAGAAAAGGAAGAAATAATATATATATATATATATATATATTCAAGAAAGATTTTGTAAGATGTGATATGTGCCGTTTAAATTATGTGCATTTGAAATCATGGAATACCACTAAAGGGACATTATGGTACGGCCATGTACAAATTAGAGTAACACATTGAAACTTTGCTATGTCCTGAATTGTTAATTAAACCTATGACTTCGATTTTATATATATATATATATATATATATATATTGGGAAAATATCCCAGAATGTCAACAGTTCTGGAACTTTTAAATTTCTAAGTTTTACTTTATAAATCATGCAGATAAATATTGATCTAGGAACTGATAGGGACAAGAGGGAAAACCCTAGATTAAATTTTTACCCAAAATATGTAGATTGAGTTTTTTTTTTTTTTTTTTTTTTTGAAGAAAAAAATTTGTGTGCAATATTTAATTTATTAATATTCATATATATATATATATATATATATGTAGAAGTTACTATCTACACATTGGTCACTGTCAAAGAAAAATCTCCAGGGTGAAACATTATATTAATTCCAAGCAAATACTGTTTCCTTTTTTTTTTTCATTCTAATCCTAACCACATTTGTCAAGAACTTCAACTCCTTTTCTCTTTCAGACATTCTTGACAAACAACAAATAACGTAAGTTTAACTAATGTATCAAATTCAAGAATTAACAAAAATCAAGTAAAGTGTGTTAAATAGATATTTGAAACTTTTTATTTCATAATGCACATGTAAAGTGTGTTAGAGTGAAGTGTTTATAATATATATTTATATAAAAAATTAAGGCATATATATATATATATATATTTTATGTAAGCAAAGGCAAAGACTGCCAAAAGTGGTAATGTATCAAGATCCCAAGAACGAGGGGATGTTGGATTAAGAGAGGTACAGTACCTGGTGAGCAGCTGATTATATTAAACAAAAAAAGAAAAAAAAAAAAATAGAGACAAATTATATATATATACATATGCAGATTGTGTAGTCCTTTGAGAGAGAATCTTAGGAAATTAAAGGGTTCCTTGGGAAAATAAATATTATCTCTTGAGTATCAGACATGGTGGATAATATATAATATAAAAAATTGGCTAGTTTAATTATCATCACAAAAGAGCAGCCAAATTCTTTAGCTCTCCCACCTTAATGAACTTGCATATCTAGTTATATCAGAATTGTTGACAAGCAGATACAATTCATTAATTCGAAAATATCATATTAAATGGAATTATCTTATTCATATAATACATATATATATGAAACCAATTTGGTTTGGTGCCAGCAAGGACAATTAATATATATATATATATATATAGAGAGAGAGAGAGAGAGAGAGAGAAAGATTAATGCTTAAAGAAGTATACTACTATGGAGGGTGGTTATGAGCTGATACAATGTTTTTGACAGTTTTCTTATTGAGGTAGGAAATAATATCTCAAATATGATTATTATAAGTTAATATTATTGAAATTTGATATACATATATTATTTTATATATATATAAAATGAGTATATTTTCTTTATCAAAAAATTTTAAAAAAGAATAAAGGAAAAAAAAAAAAAAGCAGATACAATATTGTTATCTTAGCTTTTTGGGCATTGAGTAGGTGCCATGGTTGTTGGCTCTATATGTAACTATATATATATATATATATATATATGCTACATGGCCTTTTTTTTTTTTTTTTGCTTTATCTTCAAACTCTTATCATCCCACCACAAAAAAATACCTATATAGGAAAATTTTAAAGAAATAAAATAATAATAATAAATAAAGAAGAACACAAATCAACAAGGGAAGACAAAAGAGAAATCAATAATGAACAAAGGGGGGTCCCTATCCCCTACGCTCTTACACACTACACCCACCCACCCAACCCCACCCCCCACTTCCCAAACCCCTTAATTATCCCTAGTTCTACACTATAGTAGATCACCATCATCATCATCATCTTCATCTTCTTGTTCTTCATCATCTTCCTTCCTTCCCTCCTTTTCTTTTAATTAAATGTATATATGTATGTATGTTTCATACATACATATACATATATATATATAATTATTATATAAAGGTTTAGTGGAAGGAGACGTTTCCTCGTTTTTCAGATGTGTTTGTATTACTTCTGACAGACTTTGATGATAGCATTAACTTATTATATATATTATATATATATATACATGTAAGGAAACAGATACAGAGAGAGAGACTTTAGCATAATAAACATCTCCATCGATCGATCTTTCCATTTCTTCACTCTGAAAAGTTCTTTGTAGCTCAGCACTTCCCACAACAGGTTCTTTGTTTGTTTGGCTGCTGCATCAAATCATTTGAATAAAAAAAAAAAAAAAAAAAAAAGAAAAAAAGGAAGGTCAAATCACTTAAGTTCCCTTCTTTGATCTGTTTGCAGGTACCTTACTTAAACATTTTCTTCTTTTTTCTTTATTATATAAGAAAAAAAAAAAAAAAAACCCCAACACCATATATATGAGAGAGAAATATAAATATATATATATAGATGGATATATATCAAGAACCTTTGGAATTTAGGATGCATAAATACATACATAAATGAATATAAGAATTTAATTTAATTTAATTTAATTTTTTTTTTTTTGTGGGATTGATAAATCTGCATATTTTTTCTGGTCCTCCTCCCTCATCAAGAAATGGAGAAGAAGAAAAAAAATAGTACTATTAATTAAGTGTCAAAATTGTGGATAAATTGATCAGTGAATAAAAAAAAAAAAGATGGGTATCTTTTTCTCTACCTTTTGTTAGCCCTCCCATCATTCATCCATCTCTCTTCCTCTCTCTCCCTTATCAAGAATTTGAAGTGAGAGATCATAGAAGAGAAAAGAAAAATTGAAAAAGAAAAAAGAAAAAGATGCAGAGAGAGAAGTGATAATGTAATGATCTATACATACATAGTATAGAATAGAATAGAATAGAAATAGATTCATAGCTAGGTAGACCTCTCTGAGGAGTATGGCCTCTCTCTCTCTCTCTCTCTCTCTCTCCCCTTTTCTTTCTGTAATTTAGCCATATATATATATATAAACTGCATGGTCATGAACACACACATACACACACAGCAAAAAGAGACTCTCTTTCTCTATTTCTCTCTCTCTCTTTCTGTATCTTATCTATCTATCTCTATTAAATCTGGGTTTTTTTTTCTTTCTTTTCTTTGTTTGTCACTGTGACTAAAAAATTCCCCCACTTTTTCTTTTTTTTTTTTTTTTTTTTTTTTTTTTTTCCTTTGGTGAAGAAAGCAGCAGCTGCTTAGCTCTGATTGATAATGATGATGATGATGAAGAAGAAGCACGTGCAAGCTCTGGTATTTTCGCCAGGTACGTTCCCAAATCATATAAACTAAATTTATACTTCTCTCTATAATCAATTCCAGACCAGACATATCACAACATATGTTTTTTTCCTTCTTTTTTTTTGCTCGATTCTTCCTTCTTGATTATCTGCAAATAAGCTATATAGATAATTACAACCACGTGCTTTTTTCTTTTTCTTTTTCTTTTTTCCTTTGAAACTTCACTCCATCCTTATAGGAAAGCAAAACCCTTCTTTTTTCTTTTTATTTTTTTTTTTCTTGTGGTTTTCAAGAAATGAATCAAAGATGGTATCTTTAAGATTCTTGACACACACCCAGATCATGATCGATTATATAAAAACTTGCGTATACAATCTCGTTTGTACGTCATTAAGATCATCACTTTCTGGGTTCTTTTCATTTTATTTATGTCTACGCACACAGATATATATATATATATATATATATATATGTTTTCTTTATTGATTATTTTTTTCTTAATTATCAATGATTGGTTAACTCTATCCGTGTGAAATTTCCAGGCTTTATCTGATCAGAAGACTTGCTCCCAACAGTCAATTCTTTGGAGATTTTTTGTAAAATAAGTTGGTTGAAGAAAAAGAGAAAAGACAAAGTGCGTACGATCAATTAAGTCCATTGCCTACCTAGCTACCTCGTGAAGAATTTTCATTACTAATCATATAGTAGCCGAGGACACCTCATCCCCCCCCCCCCAAAAAAAAAAGAGGAAAAAAAAAATACCACTTGAATATATATTTTCCACGTCAATAATTCAAAGGCATGTAATTTTTATTATTAATATATATATATATATTATATATATATATATATTCTAACACTTGTTAGTTGAAGTGAAGATTTGATTCTCTTTAAAAATCTCAAATTAACCTTTATATCAAAAAATAAATTCAAGGAAAGCTTTCCTGCAAAAGGAATCGACACTGACTCAAATTTTAAATTAATTGGGATGGAAAAGTGGCTATCCGGACACAGAAGTTAAATCAAACTATATATATATATATATATATATATAGGTATATACAAAGTTGAAGCACATATTAATTGATATATCAATAATTTCTCTATATATATGTATGTATGTATGTATAGGCGGCTTTGAGCTTTATGCAGGACATTCCGGTGGCCTATATATGCAGAGATTGAATGAATGAATGAATTGGTTTTGCCGGTGGTCCTAATTAATAAAGTTGTACAGAGCAGCCACATGTAATGCCTGTTTATAGCTAGTAGTGCTTTTCTGGGTCGATCTACTGATAATGCTTCATTCATCATTTGTTATCACCCAAATAATGGTCCGAGAGAATGCCCCATTTCATAACCAATATGTCTTCAGTTTATATACATATACATATATATATATATATATATATATATATATATATATATATATATATATATAGTATGTATGTATGTATTTCCTTCATGGCATTGGTCATATATATGTATGTATGTATGTATTTCCTTCATGGCATTGGTCAATGGAACTACCTTTTTTCTTCCCCCCCCTGCAGTTAAAAGTAGGGCAAGTTCCCACTTTCCGATAGGTATGTATATATATATACATATATATTATTTGAAAATAAAATTAATCAAATAAGTTGATTATAGTATATATATATATATATATATATATATATATATTATTATTATGCCAATGATATTCTTCGATAATAATATTTGAATTATAGACATTTTAACCGTATTATAAAATAAAAAATCCAAAAATAATAAAATGTACATTCAGATTAAAATAAAAATTATTAGTGCAACATAAACTTAATTAGTATAAAATTGACTAATGATTAAATTTAATTTTTTTATTAGCTTAAATTAATTCTTAGAGTAATATCTAAGTAGGAGGTCTTAGGTTTGATTCTATTAAATTTTAAATTCTAAATCTTTAAAATATGTAAGAATATAGTGTGTGTGTATATATGCACACACCATGTGGGGAGCTTGCCTTTTCTTTCTAATTTTTTCCGGTCCGTATGAGTTGCTTGTAGGGTAAAACCCTCATCATTTCCTACAGGTTTGATTCAGGTAAATGGAATACAATCATGTCTTTCTTTCTCTCTCTCTCTCTCTCTCTCTATATATATATATAGCGTCTATTAAGAAAAACAAGGGCATATATTCACGGAGGAAGTGTTTAAGCTTTTTCAAGTAAAAAATGGTCACGACCATGCATTATATATATAATCTTTAATGAGTCTTGAGAGAAAGCTAGTAAATTCTGATTGATAGATGAGATGGGGAGAGATTCAACTTCTAAAAAAGGAAGAAAAAGTTGAAAAAAAAAAAAAAAAGTCTATAATTAGGAGTGAAATGCAATGAATATTAATTGTGCATGCGTAGCTAAAGGATACATATATATATATATATATATCTCTGTGTTTGTGTGTGGATGGTGGAGTCCACAAGAGAGGGGAAGACAAGCAGAGCAAGTAAATTTGGTATTCATTTTAGTGGTAAAGAAGGTTTTTTTTTTTTTCTTCTTTCATTTTTCTTGGGGGGGGGGGGGGGGGGGTGGGGGTGGAGAAACCACTGTGTGTGTGTTGCGTATTTGGAAGGGTTTCCAGCAAAGAAAAGAATCACTAAACACGCACACACACACACAGAGCAAGAAAACCAACCTCTTCTTCTGGCTAATAAAAGATGTTGGACCCATTTCTGAAAGCAAAAAATAGAAGGGGAAAAAAAAAAAAACACTCCATTCGTCCTTACTTTCATTCTCTCTTTCTCTCTCTTGAAAAATGTACAAATATGTATATATATATATATATATATATATACACACATTAATTGGTTCTCAATCATCAGTGTGGAAATTAATACACCCAACTACGTCTCAAAGAGTCGTCGCAATACGAACTTTTGACTTGAGGGTTTTGTTGTACATATAGATAATTTTGGATGGGGAATGTTGAAATTTGATGCACTTAGGATTAAAGGATTGAATGTAAAGAAAATTTAACGGTCATAAATTTTTCTTTTTATTTTTTTATTTTTAATTCTTTTTTTAGAAAGATGGTATATTAAAAAAAGAGTTAAAATTGATAGTGTTTTTTAACATAGTATGTATCACTTTTTTCATATTTGAATATAAGTTCGATCTCACAATTTCTCTTAAATTAGTAAAATATCGAATTAGTATATAACACTTATATATATATAAACACACACATTATATATAAATTTATATTTCAAAACAATCCTCAAATGAATTCAATCCATATATAACATCATAATTTGATAAGTATTATTTTACCATTATTTTTTTTATTTAAAAAAATACATTAAAGATCAATAAAAAAGAAATTAAAATTGTTAAATTGTAATATATATTCTAAAATATTAAAATTTATAGAATAAATAGCACTCTTAACTACTCAATCTAATAGAAACTATAATATATATATATATATATATATATATATATATATATATAGATCTCTCTCTTTGAGAACAACAGTGCTTGAGCTTTCTCCATTATATTTCTCCCTTAAATTGGTCAGTGCCAGCTTATTTTTCTTTGTAATTATAGTTATTTTCAATTAGGAAAGTTGACTGCTTTGTCAAGTATGTATTTTTTCACTATTTCTTTACAGTTTTTTTAAACTCAAGTTTGATGTTGAGTTCTAACCATTCAAATGAAAACTAATAATTATCACCCCCTTGTTAGTGACGGTTGGACTCCATTATATGAAAGTACCCTCTTTAGATGGATATAGATGTATATATATATATATATATATATGTGTGTGTGGCGGTAAAATAAGAAAGGGAAAAGGAGGGAAGTACAAAAGGAGTCGGAGATAAGAGTAATTATTTATAAATTGGATTGAATTGAAATGAAATAGATGCGAAAGAGACGTGGGTCCATAAAAGCATTGATATTTCGTAAATAGTGCTGATGGAGTACTGTTATCCAAGATGATGTTTTTGTTTGTTTGTTGCCATATCTCCAAGAGATTCCCAATTCCATAAGAATTGATCACTTCTTTTTATTTTATATATATATATCTGTATCTATTTTGGTTCAATGGATTTGTGTTCAAAACAACGTTATTAGTACATTCTCAAACATATTAGATTTTTTTTTTTTTTGCCTAAACTAATAGTTAACAATTGTATAATGACTATAAAAGTAGAGTGTATGAATAAAACACTAAATTATTAAAAATTTGTATATATATATATATATATATAATATTTTGATTTTGAATTTTACGTAGAAGCATATGTCTAGTAGCAGATTAGCTCAATTACTTCGAAAATATCTTCCTTAGGTCGGAAAGAAAATTAATAATAAATACTTATATACGTTTTAAAGAAAATTTTTATATAATTCATACTTCAAATTAGTTTAATTTGAAAGTGAGAATTAATTCTGAATTATAGTTAAAATTTAAAATAAATATTGGACATCAATCATTAGATAACATAATTTATATATGTATGTGACACACATGTCCGGTATCAAGAGAAAAGGAAGAAATAATATATATATATTCAAGAAAGATTTTGTAAGATGTGATATGTGCCGTTTAAATTATGTGCATTTGAAATCATGGAATACCACTAAAGGGACATTATGGTACGGCCATGTACAAATTAGAGTAACACATTGAAACTTTGCTATGTCCTGAATTGTTAATTAAACCTATGACTTCGATTTTATATATATATATATATATATATATATATATATGGGAAAATATCCCAGAATGTCAACAGTTCTGGAACTTTTAAATTTCTAAGTTTTACTTTATAAATCATGCAGATAAATATTGATCTAGGAACTGATAGGGACAAGAGGGAAAACCCTAGATTAAATTTTTACCCAAAATATGTAGATTGAGTTTTTTTTTTTTTTTTTTTTTGAAGAAAAAAATTTGTGTGCAATATTTAATTTATTAATATTCATATATATATATATATATATATATGGTAGAAGTTACTATCTACACATTGGTCACTGTCAAAGAAAAATCTCCAGGGTGAAACATTATATTAATTCCAAGCAAATACTGTTTCCCTTTTTTTTTTTCATTCTAATCCTAACCACATTTGTCAAGAACTTCAACTCCTTTTCTCTTTCAGACATTCTTGACAAACAACAAATAACGTAAGTTTAACTAATGTATCAAATTCAAGAATTAACAAAAATCAAGTAAAGTGTGTTATAAAAAAAAAAAAAAAAAAAAAAAAAAGTAAAGTGTGTTAAATAGATATTTGAAACTTTTTATTTTCACATGTAAAGTGTGTTAGAGTGAAGTGTTTATAATATATATTTATATAAAAATAAGGCATATATATATATATATATTTATTTATGTAAGCAAAGGCAAAGACTGCCAAAAGTGGTAATGTATCAAGATCCCAAGAACGAGGGGATGTTGGATTAAGAGAGGTACAGTACCTGGTGAGCAGCTGATTATATTAAACAAAAAAAGAAAAAAAAAAAAATAGAGACAAATTATATATATATACATATGCAGATTGTGTAGTCCTTTGAGAGAGAATCTTAGGAAATTAAAGGGTTCCTTGGGAAAATAAATATTATCTCTTGAGTATCAGACATGGTGGATAATATATAATATAAAAAATTGGCTAGTTTAATTATCATCACAAAAGAGCAGCCAAATTCTTTAGCTCTCCCACCTTAATGAACTTGCATATCTAGTTATATCAGAATTGTTGACAAGCAGATACAATTCATTAATTCGAAAATATCATATTAAATGGAATTATCTTATTCATATAATACATATATATATGAAACCAATTTGGTTTGGTGCCAGCAAGGACAATTAATATATATATATATATATATATAAGAGAGAGAGAGAGAGAGAGAAAGATTAATGCTTAAAGAAGTATACTACTATGGAGGGTGGTTATGAGCTGATACAATGTTTTTGACAGTTTTCTTATTGAGGTAGGAAATAATATCTCAAATATGATTATTATAAGTTAATATTATTGAAATTTGATATACATATATTATTTTATATATATATAAAATGAGTATTTTTTCTTTATCAAAAAATTTTAAAAAAAAAAAAAAAAAAAAAAAAAAGCAGATACAATATTGTTATCTTAGCTTTTTGGGCATTGAGTAGGTGCCATGGTTGTTGGCTCTATATGTAACTATATATATATATATATATATATATATGCTACATGGCCTTTTTTTTTTTTTTTGTCTTTATCTTCAAACTCTTATCATCCCACCACAAAAAAATACCTATATAGGAAAATTTTAAAGAAATAAAATAATAATAATAAATAAAGAAGAACACAAATCAACAAGGGAAGACAAAAGAGAAATCAATAATGAACAAAGGGGGGGTCCCTATCCCCTACGCTCTTACACACTACACCCACCCACCCAACCCCACCCCCCACTTCCCAAACCCCTTAATTATCCCTAGTTCTACACTATAGTAGATCACCATCATCATCATCATCTTCATCTTCTTGTTCTTCATCATCTTCCTTCCTTCCCTCCTTTTCTTTTAATTAAATGTATATATGTATGTATGTTTCATACATACATATACATATATATATATAATTATTATATAAAGGTTTAGTGGAAGGAGACGTTTCCCTCGTTTTTCAGATGTGTTTGTATTACTTCTGACAGACTTTGATGATAGCATTAACTTATTATATATATTATATATATATATACATGTAAGGAAACAGATACAGAGAGAGAGACTTTAGCATAATAAACATCTCCATCGATCGATCTTTCCATTTCTTCACTCTGAAAAGTTCTTTGTAGCTCAGCACTTCCCACAACAGGTTCTTTGTTTGTTTGGCTGCTGCATCAAATCATTTGAAAAAAAAAAAAAAAAAAAAAGAAAAAAAGGAAGGTCAAATCACTTAAGTTCCCTTCTTTGATCTGTTCGCAGGTACCTTACTTAAACATTTTCTTCTTTTTTCTTTATTATATAAGAAAAAAAAAAAAAAAAAAACCCCAACACCATATATATGAGAGAGAAATATAAATATATATATATAGATGGATATATATCAAGAACCTTTGGAATTTAGGATGCATAAATACATACATAAATGAATATAAGAATTTAATTTAATTTAATTTAATTTTTTTTTTTTTTTGGGGATTGATAAATCTGCATATTTTTTCTGGTCCTCCTCCCTCATCAAGAAATGGAGAAGAAGAAAAAAAATAGTACTATTAATTAAGTGTCAAAATTGTGGATAAATTGATCAGTGAATAAAAAAAAAAAAGATGGGTATCTTTTTCTCTACCTTTTGTTAGCCCTCCCATCATTCATCCATCTCTCTTCCTCTCTCTCCCTTATCAAGAATTTGAAGTGAGAGATCATAGAAGAGAAAAGAAAAATTGAAAAAGAAAAAAGAAAAAGATGCAGAGAGAGAAGTGATAATGTAATGATCTATACATACATAGTATAGAATAGAATAGAATAGAATAGAAATAGATTCATAGCTAGGTAGACCTCTCTGAGGAGTATGGCCTCTCTCTCTCTCTCTCTCTCTCTCTCCCCTCCCTCTCTCCCCTTTTCTTTCTGTAATTTAGCCATATATATATATATAAACTGCATGGTCATGAACACACACATACACACACAGCAAAAAGAGACTCTCTTTCTCTATTTCTCTCTCTCTCTTTCTGTATCTATCTATCTATCTCTATTAAATCTGGGTTTTTTTTCTTTGCTTTTCTTTGTTTGTCACTGTGACTAAAAATTCCCCCACTTTTTCTTTTTTCTTTTTTTTTTTTTTGTGTTTTTTTCCTTTGGTGAAGAAAGCAGCAGCTGCTTAGCTCTGATTGATAATGATGATGATGATGAAGAAGAAGCACGTGCAAGCTCTGGTATTTTCGCCAGGTACGTTCCCAAATCATATAAACTAAATTTATACTTCTCTCTATAATCAATTCCAGACCAGACATATCACAACATATGTTTTTTTCCTTCTTTTTTTTTTGCTCGATTCTTCCTTCTTGATTATCTGCAAATAAGCTATATAGATAATTACAACCACGTGCTTTTTTCTTTTTCTTTTTCTTTTTTCCTTTGAAACTTCACTCCATCCTTATAGGAAAGCAAAACCCTTCTTTTTTCTTTTTACTTTTTTTTTTCTTGGGTTTTCAAGAAATGAATCAAAGATGGTATCTTTAAGATTCTTGACACACACCCAGATCATGATCGATTATATAAAAACTTGCGTATACAATCTCGTTTGTACGTCATTAAGATCATCACTTTCTGGGTTCTTTTCATTTTATTTATGTCTACGCACACAGATATATATATATATATATATATATATTTTCTTTATTGATTATTTTTTTCTTAATTATCAATGATTGGTTAACTCTATCCGTGTGAAATTTCCAGGCTTTATCTGATCAGAAGACTTGCTCCCAACAGTCAATTCTTTGGAGATTTTTGTAATTATTATTATTATTTCTTATTTAAAAAAAGAGAAATAAAAAAGGGGGAAAAAAAAAAAAGAAGGCCAAACCAAATGGGTTGAATACTGTGCTGCACACCACCCAAGCTTTAGCTACAAAAATATCATCAGCAGGTAAAGTTTAAAATATATATATATACATCCCCTTTTGTGTGTGTGCGTATGTGAAAGAGAGAGAGAAATAGATAGAGATAGAGATAGAGAGAGAGAGAGTTGGATGTGAAATGAAGTGAGGGCTAACGTAGTCTGTTTTCATTGATATAAAAACTTACTTTTTACTACACAGGAGGAACCAACAACAACTATATATATATATATATATATATAGTAATAGTATTCTTAAAAAAGATCGAAGATGGCGACGTACTTTCATGGGAATTCAGAAATCCAAGGAGGAGGTGATGGTGGATTACAGACTCTGATTCTCATGAACCCAGCTGGTTACGTGGGATACTCTGACACACCACCGCCACCGCCACCATCTGCACCTGCAGGAACCAACTTTGTTTTCCTCAACTCCAACACTCCAGGAACCAACAACAATTCCCTTAACTTACCTCACGCGCCGCCTTCTCACACTCAACACTTCGTCGGCTTCCCTCTTTCCGCGCCACCAAATCCTTCTTCTTCTTCTTCTGCAGCATCACCCCACGACCACCACCACTCGCACCAAGATATCTCGGGCCTTCACGCTTTCCTTCCTCGCGTTCATCAATACAATCTCTACACACCATCGGTTGACCACGGTGGTGCTGCGGCGGCGCGTGAAGTTTCACGCGCACAGCATGGACTTTCTTTGAGTCTTTCTTCTTCTCAGCAGCAACAGGGATACGGCCCCGGGTCGTCCTTCAGGCCCGATTCCGAATTGCCTCTCGTGACCAACACCGCCATATCACCCACAAGCGGCGCCGGCGGTGGTGGCGGAGATGACTTGCGGGTGGTTTCAGGTGGATCGTCTTCTTCAGCTTCCGGGATTTCCAATGGAATGCAAAGAAGTGTGCTGCTGAGTACCAAATATCTGAAAGCAGCTCAAGAACTTCTGGATGAAGTTGTGAGTGTCGGTAAAGGAGCCATGAAAACTGATTTATTAGGTCATCATAATCATGAATCTGCAAGTAAAGGCAGCGGACAGGTGTCAGTTGCCACCAAGGATTTCGGTGAGTCATCCGATATGGCAGCTGCTTCTGTAGGAGAAAATGGTAAAGACAACAGCAGTTCTAAGCGTGCAACTGATCTCACTACAGCTGAAAGACAAGAAATTCAAATGAAGAAAGCCAAGCTTGTTAACATGCTTGATGAGGTAATTCTTACGTCATTAATGAACCTGCTAATATGTGTGTGTATATATATATATATATATAAAATAAATTAAAGTATTTTGAAGGGTTCTTTTATTCTCATAAGAAAAATGTTTTTTTTCATCCATAAATGTCCAATAATTGGAGTTTTATATAAGTTCTTGATTTTGTTCATGTGTAGGTGGAGCAGAGGTACAGGCAATACCATCATCAGATGCAAATTGTGATTTCTTGGTTTGAACAAGCAGCAGGAATTGGTTCAGCGAAAACATACACTGCCTTGGCTTTGCAAACAATTTCTAAGCAATTCCGGTGTCTTAAAGATGCCATTTTAGGACAAATTCGAGCTGCCAGCAAGAGTTTAGGTGAAGAAGAAATTAGTTTGGGAGGGAAAATTGAGGGTTCATCTTCAAGACTCAAGTTTGTTGATAATCAGTTAAGACAACAGAGGGCTCTTCAACAGTTGGGAATGATCCAGCACAATGCTTGGAGACCCCAAAGAGGACTTCCTGAGCGTTCTGTTTCTGTTCTTCGTGCTTGGCTCTTTGAACACTTTCTTCACCCGTATGTATTTATTCTCACACTTTAAAATTACTCTCTTTTTGAATCGCGGAAAACGAGATTCTTAGTATCTGTATATGATTGCTGCTGCAGGTATCCTAAGGATTCAGACAAACTAATGCTTGCAAAACAAACTGGACTTACAAGGAGTCAGGTACTAAATTAGAGATAGATGTTTGCTTGTTTGTTTGGGATTATTGATTATTTACAAAATTGTAATCATTTTCAGGTGTCAAATTGGTTCATTAATGCAAGAGTTAGACTATGGAAGCCAATGGTGGAAGAGATGTACATGGAAGAAATGAAGGAAAATGAGAAGAATGGATCAGAAGAGAATAAAGGAAGCAAAAGTGAACAGAATGAAGATTCAGGATCAAGAAGCACTGCTCCTCCTGCAGAGAAAACATCAACAACAAGTATGGAAAATCAAAGCAAAGGATTCATCATCAAACAGGACAACCACCACCACAACCTGCAGAATGTTGTCATAGCAGTTTCAGTATCTCCGACAGGATCTCCTACAGGAGGAGTACAGATTAATAATAACAACAACCATGTCGGTTTCAACCTGATTGGCTCACCAGAAATGGATAGTATAACTCAAGCAAGTCCAAAGAAACAGAGAAGCTCAGACATTTTACATTCTCATTCACATCCAACAACAAGTGTACCATCAATAAACATGGATGTAATGAAGGAAAATGACTCGAACAACAACAACGAGCAGCAGTTGTCAATGAAATATGAGAGGCAGAACAGAGAAGGGTTCTCATTACTAGGGGCACCAACAAACTTCATAGGAGGATTTGGATCTTACCCAATTGCTGAACTTGGAAGGTTTAGTTCAGAGCAGTTTCCAACGCCATACTCGGGGAATGGTGTATCCCTTACCCTTGGTCTCCCACATTGTGAAAATCTCTCCATTTCAGGAACTCATCAATCTTTCCTTCCAAGTCAGAACATGCAATTGGGCAGAGGAGTTGAAATTGGAGAAGGTAATGAGTATGGTAGTATAAGTACCCCAACATCTAGTCACTCAACTAGTGTATATGAGAGTATCAACATTCAGAACCGCAAAAGATTTGCAGCACCATTGTTGCCAGACTTTGTAGCTTGATGGGAATGAAGTCCATACAACCAAATGATTAGGACAGGGAGAGATAGACAACAACAGTGAAGGAGATTTGGCATTGCTGAGGTGAATCAAGAATCAAGAATCAGTATCAACACAGGTCCTACACTACTTTACTTCCATTTCTCTTTATAATTAGGAGAAAAGGACTCTTATTTTAGTATATAAAAGAAAGAAAAAAAAAAAAAAAAAACTAAGATATTTACATAAGTACAGGTCTATACTTTTGCAGGATCCCCCCATTTTGAAATTATTTAGACAGCTTAGGGCTTTCTTTAGGAAAAGAAATGGTTGAGGATTGTATATTAATTTTGTTGCTTCAGATAACTAGAAGGATTGTTATATAGTGATATGGAAACTAGTTACTTTGGGTGGTATAGAAATTTATACTATTGATGATTTGTATTGCAATTCTTGTTAAATTTTTTCTTCTTGATACTAATTACTTCCTGAAATCCAAAAAAAAAAAAAAAAGCAATCTTGCTAAACTAACAAATCAAATATTCAATCACTAAAACTGACTTTGTTCAGAATTGAAGATCAAGAATCAGATCATTTATTACATTTGTTGTAACAGAAGAATAAGCTAATTATAATTCATTTATAAGTTGAAAGGGTCCCTCCCTAGCTAGTTGTAATATAATTGGTGAAGATAATGTTAGGCAGATAGGACAAATCTTTTTACAGAATTTCTTACAATCACTAGCATAAGGACAAGATAAAAATGGGCAAAAATTTCTTCTTACTATCACAAAGCATAAGGACAAGACAGAAATGGGCAATTTCTTCTTACATGACAATTGAAAAAGGAAAAGAACCTTGTTTGGTAATAACTTCACCCTTTTTCATTTTTTCTAATAATTAAAAAAAAAAAAAAGTGCTATAGAAGGAACAACTCATAGATAAAATTGATCTTTCATCAGAACATTGCTTGCCTGACTTAAAGACTCACTCTACTTTTGAAGTTTCATGTCAAAGAGTGTTGTTCATTACCTTGGACCACTAAGGTGAAGACCTTATCTTAGAGTTGCACTTGGTTCCTCTCTCTCTCTCTAAGGCTAAGAGGGGGGGGGGGCGGCTGATGGTGACACTACAGATAGTGATAGCAGAGCACAGTACTAGTAGGGTTTTTCAAGTGATATAAATTGCTTTTTTAAAAAGGGCACTTGTAGGTATTTGTGACAACACAATGATGCACTTTAAATGCTTATCTGAGAAGGTGAAAACTAAAGGGGGATGATATAAATAATAATCATTCAAGATTTTTGTTAAGAGTTATGCAGAGATTTCAGAAGAAGTTTCATGGGAAAGCTTGTGATTATTAAGTTTGTAATTTAGTTCTACTCTAAAGCAAAAGCACCTCCTCTGGTAAGCAGTGATATGAAGAAAATGGAAAAAAGTGAAAGTCACACATACCACTACAGCAAATTGAAGCTGGATAAATTAGGTAACCATATATCATTGTAAAATCATTGATTACTATTGCTAGAAAGTAAGTATTACATTTTACAGTTACAAATGTTAATGCATGACAATAATGAACAACTACTAATGACAATATGCCCGTGTAATTTTAATCCAGTCAGTTACTTCGACTATCCCGAGCTACTCGATGCAGGCTGCCCAGCTACCGAGCAACACGCTGGAGAAACTAGAGAAGCTCAGTCGAGATTTTCTTTGGGGAACACAGGAACATCAGCATGCAATGCTTCACATGTCAACCAAAAGCAGCCGGGGGTCTGGGTATTCGCCGCCTGCGGGATACAAATTTGGTGACCTTAGCCCGTTTCTGCTGGAGGTTTTTGCAGGACCCGAGTACACTTTGGTGCAAAGTAGTTCAAGCTAAGTATGGAGGATTGAATGGCCTCCAGATGGTCCAATCGAAAGCATCCAAATCCCATGTCTGGAGGAGTGTGTTGAAGGGCTGGGAGGTACTTAAAAAGGGTGGCCGGTGGACAATCGGTAGTGGAAATCTAGCCTATTTCTGGACGGATAATTGGCTTACTAATAAGCCTTTGTTGGTAAGCTGTAAATTGGACCCACCCCAGAGTTGGCTTCACTTGCGGGTTGCAGACTACAGGAATGACCGAGGGGAATGGGTACTGGATGGCTTGGAGTCGCTTCTGGATGCTGAAACTTTGGCAGCCATTAGGGGAACCGAGATCACCACTAATCCGGACCAGTGGAGAGGCCATATGGCGAAAATCAATCATCGAGAATCCGATGTGCCTTTGCTGCAGCAAGGCGGAGGAAACCATTATGCATGCTCTTCGGGACTGTGACAGAGCTAAAGGGGGTATGATCCTAAAGGGTACGGATGTCAGGGAATTCTGGTCCGCTATGGATATGGGGGAGTGGATTCGGATCAACCTCTCACAAAGGATGGAACGAAGAACACATCAGCTCCATTGGAAGTATGTTTTCCGACAGACAATCCATGATTTATGGTATGCTCGGAACCAGACTAATCTTATAAATACCGATATTTTTTCAACAAATCTAATAAATCTAAGTGTAGTGCCACCGTAAGGGTGGGTGAGCGGGGACAGCTCGCTTTATCAAGAGCACTCTGTTTCGAGTCCTTGAGTTATTGAAACATTGGGTAGATAGGAGGCCCTTGATTGTTTAGCTAGTGGTAATAGCTGTGTGGACATATCCCACTTTGTGGTGTATTGTTTTGACCTTTTTATGATTATAATACAAAATCCCTTTCTCATTGAAAAAAAAAAAACTACTGAACTCAGAACAAGATTAGGGTAAAGATTTAATGTACGGAGCTGCAAAATCTGATGATAATTTTCAAGCAGCCATCATCGTCAATTCAGGTGATTAAACAAACTATATATATGCCTTCTATTTTTAAAGCATGAGCAAAGATGAAAAGAAGTCATATACCATTAGATGTACTATTCCTTCCACCAAGATTTGCCAGCATTCGCTTGGCCACCTTGGATCTATAACACCACACTTCAAATGCTTCAGTCAGATCAGGATATCGTACGTTCTTATCAGCCAACCATTCTGTTAAAATATCAGCTTGATCACCTGATGGCAGTGTAAGAATTAGTGAAACAAAAGTCGATTCCAAGGATAGCCAGAATTCACTATCTATTTTTAGTTTAGCATCTAGCTCATCATCTGCATTGGCAGTATCCATTAGAGGTTTCACGAGCCTAACAAATGGAAGCCACACCTTCACCATGTGAAGTCGTTTTGCAGTTGGCAAGATAATAGTGCCATACCCTACAGATTCCAAGACTTTTGATGTCACCTCTAGTACCTTTGACATAATCTCCATCATTTCAACTTTTGGAACTGGATCAATAACTTTTACTATACTTTCGGAAATTTCCATCCAGCTGGAAACAAAATCTTGCATACTTTCCAACTTTGTCAATATCTGGCATGCCCATGACAAATCTGTTAAGTATGTCTGAAATAATTGAATTTTCCTTGCCTCAGAAACTGATGCTTGACATTCAGAGACCAAAGAATGTACAAGACTGGTAAATCTTGTCAACATTCTTTTCACACATTCCACTACCTCTAGCTTTATTACATCATCAGCTGGCAATAAAGGAGCATCATCATCCTCAGTAAGCATGTACTCCAGCTGTTCCTGAGCTGAAGTTTTCAGATCATTCATTGATAACGGCAATAAGGATGTGGCAAAGCGAATAGCAGACTGAAATATCTTCATAATAGCAGTGGCATTAACTGGTTGGAGCCGAGCAAGTATTGGTTCTACTTGTGAACCCATGCCCGGTATAATTTTCAAAATTTCATCCTCCTCAGTTTCTTCCCAGGGGACTGCTTCCAGATATTCCACACATGATGTAATGATTTTTGGGCACCCAAGTTTAACAGCTACTCGCAATATGCCAATAGCATTTCGGACACCATGCCACACATTAGACACTGAACCATCAGTCATTAAATAGAAGAGTCTAAGGATGGTGACATGGTAATCAAAGTCAGATTCTTCACAATACACTTCAACACAGTTGCGCGAGTCAAGAATATGGCACGTAGGCCATTTGTCAGATAACCTATCTGCAAAGTACTTGCTCATGTCCACAAGGATGCGTGAATGACAATAAACTCGCTCATCACGACCTTCTTCTGTTCTAATCCTTACAACAACATCACTTGTTGATCGATCACCAATTGTGTGCAGTATCTTTGATTCATCGTTCTGAAATTAGAGTACCAAGGAAAATAATATCAAACCATTAATTTGTGGAATCATGAAAAGAAGAGAAAAATTAGAAAATGGTTATCAGGGAAGTTAGGGTTTTATTTTAGCATTCCAAAATTAGCATCCCACTACTCAATAGCAGTGTACTGTACTACCCGATAAACAAGAAATAAATATCTGTATTTTCTAAGAAAATAGAATTCTTACTGGTGAACCCATTAATCAATCAGCACCCGTGCGTACATAATCCTACATCATTCCACCTGCTTTGGCAGAAAATTTTCAAAACTTCAGAAAAGGGTAACTAAATAATCACACAAACGATATTCTAGTCAAATCCCAAGATTAAATGAATGACATAGTGTCATCTATTATTCATGAGGTTATGAAACTTTAATTATGACAAAAAATGAATTCAAAAGTTGAAACCTTTGTGTTTGAATGATAGGGAAGAGAAGATTTGTAACTCCTGAACAGTATACTTGCTATTCTGAGATGTCATTAAAAGACAAGGATTCCCTAAAAAAACAGTTTTTTCAATAATTTTTATACCTTTAGTGTTGTTGAACCCAATGTGGTTTTATACCTAATTTTTAAAGGCTCTAACTTACTTAATGATACATGGAAAGCAACAAAGATACAACATATTTTCTTAAGTACTACACTTGATGAAAGGATATAGAAAGCAAGTGTTTTTTTACAGAATCAGCAGTTAAAATGAGAAAATGAGCAGGATAAAACACAACTCAAACCAGCAAGATGGCCTAAATCTTGCTTAGTTACTGCAAAGCCTTTTTTTTCTTTATTATTATTATTATTATTTTTTTTTGTAGTCGTGATCTTGAGAGCCTGACTAAAGGGGAAGATATAATACATCTTTCCAGCTTTTACAGCTATGAAGATAACACTTCAAAAATCTTGTTTTGAGAACAGATACAAATCAAGATGTTAATGGAGAACTCAAACATAAAGGCCTTTTAGGTAACAGATTACAAGCCAAGTATGTATAAAGAACTAGCAGAAACCTAGAGGAAAGATGAAAACTGTAAGGGAACAACAAAATAAAGGCTGAAAATCGGTGAAAAAAGAAATGCTGTCAGATAAATTTGTTTCTCAATCACATAATGGCCACATCCAATGAATACCAAGCTAAGGATTAGCTTCTAGTATAAGACCAAATCCACTACCACAACTACATAGAAAATCCATAGTGAAATTTTCATACTAAATTAAGGTTTGTAGCTAAAGTTTCTAGACACACCCTGAACAGAAACTATCCCAGAAAAGAACAAAATAAGATAAAAATGCAGCAAAACAAGAAACCACATATTAAACAAATACATGACGAATCAAACAAGTAGATAACAAGAATGGGTTTTCTTTTCCATAAAAATACCAAAAAAATTGAACCATGATATGACCAAAGGGGGATGACATCCGGGATCAACACCCAAAAATAGGAAGCTAGTAGAGCAAGGAATATTGAAGTACAACCCAAAATTAATCAAGGGAAAAAACCACCACAGAAAGAACTAAATAAGAAAGCTCACATACAAAATACTGAATCTTATTTCTAAACACCCAAAACATCCCCCAAAATTCTTGATTGCATCTGCTCAGACCCACAGACAGCCCATTAATCCAGTACACCTCAAAGAAAAGGAGATCATAACTTCAAATCCTGTTAAATAAGGAATTGGGAAAAAGGGGGAAAAAACAAACCCAAAAAAAAAAAAACAAAGAAACCCCAGACTTGAGCTACAAAATGGCAAATGAAGTGAAGAATTAAAGGTCAGACGGGACTAGAAATACTGTGCTCCGGAATCAAAAAATAAAGCAGAATTGAAAAGCTACCCAGAACATCATAGCAACATTAGCATGCAAGAATGCAAAAGTTCCATAAAAATAAAAATGCAAGTATTTTACGGAAGAAAAGGGAAGAATTGAGACAGAGCATACCTTCTTCAAGCTGAACTTCCCTGTATCTTGTCTTCTACTGTCGAGACACTTTTTAAGTATTTTAAAGACACAAAACTTGGGCTTCTGCTAAATACACACATATATAATATATCGCTACACAAGTCTTTTCAAGAGATTTGTAGCAGAATCGAAGACTTTGGGCCAACAGGCCAAACCCAAGCCCACTTCTTAATGCTCAACCTAAGATCCCAACCTTGTGGAACAATTTGGTTTCCTTAAAACCCCAAGGCCTACGTGAGGCTGGGTTCAAATCTCTACTCATGTATATAAGGGTTTAAAATTTGGGTCAAAGCTTCCTTCCGCAAGGGACCAATCTGGCTCGAACGGAGATGTGGATTTGGCTTAAAAGTGTTCTCTCATAGTTTATCTAAGCAAAAAAAAAAAAAAGAAGTCTCAATTTCATGAAAAATGTGATAGTCTAATTAGAGTTCGATACATGTAAGGAATGATTTTATGTTGTAATTTTTCATCCCATGGTATGAGTTCAACGCATATCAAAGACAACTTTATTTTGCAATTTCAATTATATATGTTGTAATTTTGAAAGTCTACTCCCACAGATCTCGAATTAGTTGATGAGGATATCTATTTTGAATCTTTTTTTTTTTTTTTGATAGATATATCTATTTTGAATCTTATACATAAATATAGTCTCCATTTAATTACGCATTGTTGATATATTGTGTGTATATATATTCTTTTTTTTTTATAAGTGGAATTTCATTAAAAGAAAAAATTACACAATTAAATGATTAAAATCATTCCCGGTAATAGAATAAAACACCAATTTAAAAAATTAGGTGAGTTGGAAATAATTAAACATAAAGAATAATTGGTGAGTTTGATCCTAAACAAATTTACTTTTGACAACCTTAGTCCCAAAATATTTTTTTTAACTTTTAAAGTCTCAAACTTTTTTATTAGAGAAAAATAAAGTCTCTTTTAACAGAATCGGTTAAAAACACTAAAAAATTAACGGTTTATATGGTTTAACTAATTTAAAAAGGGGTAAAAATGTCATTACATAAGAAGAAAAAAAAAAAAAAAAAAAATAATTAAAAAAAGACTCAACGCTCAAATATCTTACAAAAACTCGGACGCTCGTTCAATTCTCTACGAAGAAGACTCTTCATTTTGTTCTTCCAAAGCTTTACCTAAATCTTTTCGACTTTAATCTTCTTCCTCCTCCTGTAAGAGAGAGAAACAAAACATGTGTTCATACGCGAGAAAGCTCGAGGAAAGTAGAGGTTGAAAATCTTCATCAAAATTGTCACGTTCATCCTTTTTTTTTTTTTGAGTTATCGCCATCCGCGATCTCCTACTGTTTCCTCGTCTACATCTCCGACACAACACCTAATTTTGATTTCTTTGGTCAATTTAATTTGATTAGATTTTCAACCGTATCATCATCAATTGATGTCTGTGCGCGTGCTGCAAAAAAAAAAATTTGGTGATTTTAGGTTGGTAATTTTATCAAACAGGTGGTGTGCAAGAGAGACAATAAAAAGTGATTGACAAATTTTGTTATGGAATAAAAATAATTTTATTTTGTTTTTGGGGGAGCAATTGTGAATCGTATCATATTATTTCCACGGAGTCAAAAAGTCTAGTATAATAATATATATACACATAAATCACCATTAACGACTATATATTTCATTCAAATCGCAGAGAGGGAGGAAGGAGAAGAACAGGAGAAAACTAATAATCATGCTTGGAAATTGACGTTGAAAATATTAGTTCTCTTTTTTGTTTTTTTCTTTCTTATTAAGTGTAATGACATTTTTACCCTTTTTAAAATTAGTTAAACAATATAAACTGTTAACTTTTTTTAGGTTTTTTGACGGATTCTGTCAAAAGGACCTTATTTTTCTCTAATAAAAAAGTTTGGGACTTTAAAAGTTAAAAAAAATATTTTGGGATTGAGGTTGCCAAAAGTAAATTTGTTTAGGACTAAACTCACCAATTATTCTAAACATAAAACTAAACATAAAAATCCTATCTAGATTTTCAATATCCCAACTGCCAAACACAAAACTCATTGCATGGGGGGTTTGATTTCGCCTTTAATAGCAACTTAATCAATTTTGGACGTATCAAAATTTTCATACAAAACCTAAATAGAAGACAAAAATCAAACAAAGGACTCGGATCTAAACGACCGGGTTTTACAAATTTTTCTTCTAAGAGAAGAAAATAAAATTAATATGTAGATATTAGTGGAGAACAATGTATTGAGAAGTGAAAGGTAGAAAGGAAATTAAAGAAAATGACTAAATGACTAAAAAAAATACCCAAAAAAAGACGAAAAACACAAGAAAGAAACAAAAATAGAAAAAATGACAGAACTCCAGCTAAGAGAAAGCTCTAACCGGAGCTAAAAGCTCTCCCTTGGTTCGGGAGAGGAGGGAAGGGAGGGGGGGTAGAGCCGCCTTGGAGAGGAGAGGAGAGGAGAGAAGAGGAGAAAGTTAGAATTTTAGTTTTAGTGAGAGAATTTATGTGTATATATATATTCTACACATATAAGCTTCATATCAATACATATTGTTATATTTCTCAAAATTTTATATGATCTAAAAAAATATATATTATTATTTTTATAAATTTCATTACGTTTTAATGAATACTTCTTTTAGTTTCAACTATGTTCAATCTGTCATCCATAGTATCTTGAAGGGTACTTCTATTGCAGACTGGAGGGGTGCTCACCATGTTCAGACCTGTAGGTCTATCCATAATCTCCATAAGCAATGGAAAATTTCCTTTACTCCTAATTTTTGTAACAAAGCTGCCCATAACCTTGCTGCTTGGGCAGTGCACTCTTCTTTTTTGTGGTTACCTTCCCCTGATCTTATTTCTGGTTTTGATTTTGAGGGTAACCATGGTAGTCTTTCTACCAATTCAAACAATGGTGTAATTGTTGATGATGATTTTAATGATTAAGTACTTATTCAGCAAAAAAAAAAAAAAAAAAATATTCAAAGTCATTTACAACGTAACGTTGACTATGCCTTTTGACTTTGTTTGAGAACAAAACTTTTGCTGACCGATTGGAGCATCTGTTACGCCTCGCCTTCCCGCCATACATTTCATTTTCTTCTACGTTTCTTTCTTTTTCTTTTACAGTTTGTGTACAGACTTTTTCTCTATACATATATATATATATATATTCTTTAAAAAGAACTATTTCTTCTTTCTTCTTTCTTCTTTTCTTTTTTTTTTTTTTTTACTTATTTAAAATGTATTAATTATATTATATACTAAATAATTGAAAAATAAATATATTGAAATTTTCTATAAATAAAAATATTTGTGCAAATATACATAATTAATTTTTCATTGCTTTTGGGCCATGTGATTTATTTGGCAGAGCGCGGCGGCGAATGGAAATCACCTCGGCAGAGGGCGGCGGTGCGGGTGGCCAATGGACCCCGAAGACCGTGGACGTTGTCAAGGAATTCGGAAAGACTCTAGCTATGGTTGGGAAACGATTATTGCTCCTTTTGTTGTTTGAAACCAAGAATATTGACCAGAATATATATATAGTAACTACAACAATTATTGTTCCTTATTCTCTCCAATAAACTATAAAACCTTCACAATAATAGATGTTCGTGTAAACACAAATTTTATTCTCAACATGAATTAAGGGTTTAAATTTAATTTTCGAACAAAATAAAAATTATATGTCAAAGTTTCTTATTTATAATAAAAAGGGTGACCAATACGAATGTTTTATGAAAAAGATAATAACTTAGTTGATATTACTTGTCTTACTTAACCTGTCAGACTTGAATTCGGCACATGTCAATTATATTTTTGTAGTCTTGAAATTCTCAGGAAAAAAAAAATATAAATTTATTTGTTTTAATAATTATTGTATCATATATTTTATATTAATATAACTTTCGACATGGAAAATATAATAATTTACATGGATGTATTTTTTTCTGTCTTAGCCTGTTACTTCGATGTAACCTGAACCTCACATTTCAAAAATTGGTGGCATTCCCAAACCTCCCCGTAATTCAATATTTCAAGTCCTTGAAAAGACTTCTGTTATCCAAATTAATATTTGTATTTCTTGTGTTTCGTTGCGTCCGACGTCCGATGTGTGGATGGATGTTTTTCTGATTTAATTATAAAAAATTTATATATATATATATATATAAAATAATATATTTATATTTTGTCTCTTTTCCTTTGTTTTCATTAGATGAAATCCCCATACTTGATCTAGATACTTTGACCGCCGGAAGTCCCCTCTTCCCGTGAGAATGTATGACTTAGAAAGAAGCAGCAAACTTTTTTTTTTCATTCCAATGGAAAATTTTTATTATAGTCCTTTAACTATTTTACTTTTTCTAATTTAGTTCTATATCTTAATCCTCTAATTATTTTTATTTTTCTTAACTTGATTCTTTCAGCAAAATTTGTGAATTATTTCAGCTATTTGGGTCTTGTGACAAAAAATTCTCAAATTTATTGAGAACATTCTTTATAGTCTTATTCTTTACCAAGGGGCTAAAAAAATGTAAAACTATTTATTTTTGTAATTTAAAATACAATAATTAGAGAAAATTGGAAAAAAAAATATTACATACTTTTACTAGGGTAATATTGGATAAATATAAAAGTACGTAATATCAAATAGATAAAAATAAAATATTTAGGATCTAATTGAAAAAATAAAAAAATATAAGACTAAACTGGAGATATTTTTCCCCCTCTAATTATAATATAAGATAGAAGATATTACGACATCCTTCCCCTGTATCCACAACTACAACCTAGAATTCTTCTCTCTCTCTCTCTCTCTCTCTCTGTGTATATATATATATATATATCTCTCTCTGTGTACCTGTACTTCACTCACTTCTTACACGCAAAAATATGACAATAAATATTAGCCGCAATCTCTTACCAAGCTACCATGCATGACTTGTAATTAAATTCTCATTTATTCTGACACAAACAAGTTAATTTCTTCCATATGGATCATCATCAGGAAAAGGAGATTCCGGAGTTCTTCATTTGTCCAATTTCTCTGCAAATCATGAAAGATCCGGTAACGGCACCGACGGGAATCACCTACGACAGGGAAAGCATTGAGCATTGGCTATTCAAGACACACAACACAATATGTCCCGTGACTAAACTACCCTTATTATTACATTCCGACGATCAGTTAACTCCCAACCACACTCTCCGGCGTCTTATCCAATCTTGGTGCGCAATAAACAATCACAGCCCTTCGACGCCGCCGCTGACGCCGATCAGTTACAAGTTTTCCGATTATAATAATAATAGTAATTATATCGTTAATTTGATCAGAGACCTTTGGCTACCGAATTCACAGATGAAAGCTCTAAAAGAACTGGAAACGGCACTACTTACTACCAACAACGAAAACATTAGAAAGAAGGTGGCGGAATCAGGTGTGGTTAAGCCCATCCTATCTATTGTGGTGTCTTGTTACAGAAAAAGAGAAATTACATATGGTCTTCTAGAAGCTCTAAGTATTCTATATCTTATTCGAAATTCTTTGTTGCAATCTTCAAAGTTAATCTTGGTCGAGAATGATGAAATCCTTGATGCACTCACATGGGTTTTAAGTTCTGATCATGATCGTGATTATAATGATAGTTCATTAATATTAAAGATGAAAAATAATGCAGCATTTGCATTGAAATTAGTCATCCAAAAGGCGAATTCAGGCACGCTAGAAAGGCTGAAACTCGAATTCTTCACTAAAATCGTGTGTTTTTTAAGAAAAGGAAAAGAAAAAACACGAGAACAGGAAAAACTATCGGTCATTAATGCCGCCTTACATGTCTTACTAGACTGTAGTCCGTGGGGAAGGAATCGGATGATGATGGTGGAAGCTGGAACAGTATTCGAACTGATCGAGCTGGAACTGGAAATAAATAATAATAATAATTTATCGGAGAAAAAGAGAACAACGGAGTTGATTTTGGGAGTATTGTTTCATTTGTGTTCTAGTGCAGATGGGAGAGCTCAGTTCTTGAATCATGCTGCCGGAATTGCACTTGTCGCCCGGAGGATTCTGAAAGTATCTCCGGCAGCTGATGATCGAGCAATTTTGATTATTTCTTTGATATGTAAATTCTCACCTACTGTTGGTGTACTTCAGGAGATGCTTAAAGTTGGTGCTGTAGCTAAGCTTTGCATGGTGATACAAGCAAATTGTGCTTCTTACCTTAAAGATAGAGCAAGAGAAATCCTTAGAAATCACAACAACGTTTGGAAGAATTCACCTTGTGTTGAAATTGCTGCCCTAACTAGTAATAAGGTATGTTAATTTGTATCATATAAAAAACGAGTGTCGATAGAGTTTGTTCTTGAAATTAGTAAATGGTTTCAAGTCAGAATCTAAAATGGTTATCAGAAAGTTCAAGTTATAAATGAAGAGAAGAAGAATTTAAGGAGGCTAATTAATGTGTTCCTTTGAATCAAGGTTGAGAATCAACTATACGCGTCTTTGCATGAATTCTTTTTATTTAGTATTATTATTATTTTTATGTTTTTGGTTGAAAGGAATTGTATGATATATATATATATATATATATATATATATATATAAATTTTTGTACCAAGGAAAAGAGAATAATCTTTGATATGTTTGTTCACACCTTGCAAAATATTGTTATATTATAGTGTATTTGTGTGTAGCAGATTTGGTAAAAAAATAGATGATACTTATCAATTTTATTAACAAGTATTACAAAGTATTTTACAAGAAATATATATAATTTAAGATTTTTGTAAAAAAAATTATCTCGTATTTTAAGTTATTGTCTCAAATAATTTATATTTGTATTGAATTATACATATAAAGTCTAACTCTTTCTCAAGAGAAGACTTTTTACGTACCCTAACTCTTACATTGTGTTTATAGTAAGTATTAAACTCGTAATTTTGTTGTAACATTCACAAGATCGCTACCTACTTTTATAAAAATTAGATAATAGTCTCAAATTTCATGATAAAGAAAAGCCTCCTATAAATAAATTTAGAAATATTACCAACTTTGTTCATAATTGAAGATATTTTTGGGTTCGAATCCCCCTGGGGTAGTTAACGTCATGTTAAAAAGCTTTGAGTCAGGCCCTAACCCTCGAGTAAGAGTTGAAATCTGCGAGCGCTCCGTAGGCCGAGTCCAGATTAGTCTCGGATATTTTTGGTGAAGGTATATTATAAGTTTTGGGGTTTGGTACTCCTATAAATTACTATACACTAAATAATGGATATATATATTTAGTTTCTTATTTGACCACAATACATGCATGTGATCTTTGAACAACAACCTCAAATCTAGATATTTTAACATAATTCTCTTGAGTATAATATACTATTAATTGTTTATATAATGTTATGTTCATCCATATATTCTTACCAATACTTTTAAAAATAAAAATAAAATTGAATAACAATCGAGTAAGAAGTTTTGAGTTCAAACTTATGTTGAATTTCTCGAGAGCATTTTTTTTTTGAATTAGTTAATATGATTATCGAGTTAAAAAAATAACTACAATATAAAAAGAGTAAACTATTATCACCTCCAATGAGGAAGAAAAATCTCTGCCTCTTTTTTTCTCAAAAAAGGAAGAAAAAGGATTTCTTTTATAAGGAAGAAACAATATAGCGGAATTTCAATAAAACTAAAAACAAAAAGGTTTGTTATTATTTATATTAATAAGCGTTGAGATTCAACACAGATTTGGATGATATCATACATATACACATATATATATATATATATATATATATATATATATATATATATATATATATATATATATATATATATAAAATATATCTAAACCAGACAAATAAACTTCTTTTCATTAATACAAAATTTGGTACTTAATTAATGAAAGTAAACTTCATTAATATTCATTAAAAAATGCTGCTTGTTTTATATTGCAACTATGGTAGAGGACATCAAAACATAAACAAAACTAATTTATGATGAAGGAGTCATTTTCGTTAAAATATGAGTTAATTAATGAGATTTTAAATGATAAAATACTCTCAAGGGGACTTATATGTTCTTTTTTTTTTTTTTTTTTTTTTTTTTTTGAGAAATCCTAGATTCTAGTGTGTCTCAAACTCATGACCTTAAGGTTATAAGTGAGAGTGTTTATCAATTGAGCTACGCCTTTAAGGGGACTTATATGTTCTTGAAATGTAAATTTTTAGTGACTAAAAATTGACAAATGTAAACAAAAAGGATTCATTTTTTTTATAGAATTAAAAATAAAAAAGAGAATTTTAGTCCAATAAAAAAAGGTGAAATAGATTAAAACAGCTAATTTTCAGTAAATGTTAAAACATTTTCAAATTAAATTTTCTTTTTATGATGTCTAATAAATATTTGAAGACAATAAACTATAATTTAATGGTTAAACATTTTGAGAAAAGTTGATATAGTTTATAAATACATAATTTTACTTTAAAATATAAATATAATTTGTATTTGAGGTTAAGTCTTTAAAATTTAAAAATAAAAATAACAAATTTAACTTTTAAAATATATGTGTATATATAAATTTGAATATTTTAAATTGATAAACATTGCCTTTTAATATTAATAATAAGGGATGAATGAACTTTGTTATATATATATATATAGATAGGTTAAACTATATATGAAATTATCACGACTTTGACTAATTTCATTACTATTTTGATTATTCTAGATTCAGTTTGGATTGCATATGTAAAGTTCAATTCTTACTTGAGTAAAAACATCATTATAACTCTTACATGACGATGATAATGTCAAATCTCATAATATTATTGTGTCAAAGTCCAAAACTTTATATGTATATATATATTTTTTAATATGTTGTTGTTTTTTTTTTTTTTTTTTGGGAGATATTGGATAAATTTATATATTATAATGAGGCACAAGAAGCAAAGCCTTTTACACACACACATATATATATATATATATATATATATATATATATATATATAAACGCTAATGGGTTAATTTCTCGTAAAATTGTGAGAAACCAAGCCCAATCATTTGTCAAGCCCATAGTTCCCTTTGTTGCTTTGTGCTGTAAATGCGTGTCTGTTTTAATTGAAAATTTTAAAATAATATCTGTGAAAAAGCTAAAGGTTAATATGGTAAATACATGAGTAATTTGAAATATATATATATATTACTCCCTCAATATATATATATATATTTTTTATCACTAGATAAAATTTTACATTAAATAATAATATTTTATTTTTATAAAAGTACGAGATGTATTAAATGGATCCCAAAATGTAGGATGTTACCTTTAAGTTAATCCGCATTTAGACTAATCCAGTTCGAGCTCGGTTAATCCCTTACAGAAGAAAACTTTAGTCCCAAATTTTAAATAACTACATATGACTAAAATATTTTCTAATTAAAAAACTAAATACCTTTTCACTTTATTAATAATATTAAAAGAAATATTAATAAATAAATTTTACCTTGATTTTATAAAGTAATATATATAATCATATAATTGCATGCATTTATATGAAGATTTGTTTCACATATACCATTCGGTTTAACAAAAGCTTAAAATTCTTAAATTATTTTTATTTATTTTTTTTTTTTTTGTAAATAAATAGTGTCTTTGAAGACGTGGAACCATATAAATGTTTTTTCTTATATATATATATATATATATATATATATATATATATATATATATTTGCCCTTTGGAAGAACACAAAGTAAAGCTACTTAATTAATGATTTAAAAGTATATTCAATGAATTTATTGGTCAAAAAATTATTAGAAAAATGTCAAAAGTCTAGCTGATATACATATATATATATCCAACTATTTATTCCATCCATATGACTGGAACTGCGTGGACGTCGGTGATAAAAATGCTGACTTTTTTCTTTTTTTTTTTTTTTTTTTTTTTTAATTATGAATATTGTAAGTAATTTTAAGCTGACTTGGACAATATGAAAATGTATCTCCGAAGGTTCCATTCTCACTAGGTCAACGTCTTCCTCAGGCATCCTCTAAATACTTTATTTTCCTATTATTTAATTTGTGTTCTTTAATTATTTCTTCATTTAATTTTAATTATTGTTAAATTAGACTCTATTTAATGTATTTTTTTCTTATAATTTTAATTAAATTTAAACAATAAAAAAATTATATCTAAATATTTCATTCTCATATATATATATATATATATTTCGTAAACCCTAAATACTCTATTTTAGAATCATTTAATACTAAATTTGTGATTTTTAATTCTTTTTTTTTTTGGTTATTTAAACTAATGAATCATATAATTATATGTACATTTATTATAATTTATTTAGTAGGATACGTGTGGGTATATATATACACACGCATTCAAATTTATTGTGATACTAATGTTATGCTACATGTAACATTTTTTATTTAATATTTTTATAATTAATTTAATTAATTTTTTTGTCAATTTTTTCTTGTATATTTTATGATTTATTATTTGTCTCTAATAAAAAAATATTTACAGCAAAAAAAAATTAGATAATACTGTGAATTCATGTCGATATATGTATATATATACATACATTTTTTTTTCTTTATTAAATATATATATATGGTTAGATACACTAATTTTTTGAGTCATTAAGACTCCAACTAATCCAAAATTGATCTATATTATAGTCACAGAGTTCAATTCAACTCTTACTCGAAGAAAGACTTCACTCTAAATTTTATATAACGCTCCGGTAAGTATCAAAATATATATATATATATATATATAAAAAATATATATATATGCATACATAAGAATCATGGTAAAATAGCATAAGTTTGGATATGCATTATAGGAGTATATAAAAACACGTGTCCGAAATGTATATACTTTTGTTTTGTTGTTTTGTCTTCCTTTGTAATAATAATGTTCTTGACACACGCAAAATCTACACCGTATGTACAAACTCCAGCTTCACGTGGATTAATTATCTTCCATGTCTCAACTTGGCAATTGGCATTGCCACCCTCTATCCGATTATAGAGGCTTTTTCACCTTCTTTTTTGCAAGTAGTTATCTGTACTGGACTGGAGTTGTCGGCCCCATTATGTTAGCAATTACGTATGTGGTTATAATTTCTACGTGCTGTGACTTCCACCATATATATATATTTTCAAATTATCCTTTTTCTAAAAATAGAAATATTACTATATTTGACCTTAAGATTTAATACTAGGGGTATTTATTTCCGCCCCCTTTTTTTCCCCTTTGTATTTTACCACCTTGTTAAGAAAGATTGAGGTTTTTATATGATAAGAAGGCTCCTTTTATACTTACTTAAAAGCTCAAGAATTACAATTTCGTAACTCTATCTGCATATTAATATATTTTATCGAGAATCTTCACATATAATAATATATATTTCTTTTTAGTAAAATATATTAAATTTAAAATTGATACCTTACAAATTGTATTTTAATATAAATATTCGAAATATATCAAATAAATGAGTCACATACAAATATATATACATATATATATATAATAGCTAAATTCTTAATTAATAATTCTAGAATTTGTTTAGATTAAGACGTAGGACGATGATAAAATAGATAAATATTCTACTTTCTAAACGCAATAATAATGATCAATGGTAAACATGTTTAATTTTTTCTAACAAGTAATTATTGCTAAATAATCAATTAATGAATATGTAATAATTAAGTCAAGCAAAAACGTACATTTTAATTGTAATTATTTTTAATTATCAAAATTTTAAATAACAAATGCAAAAACATGTCTATATATATATATATATATATATATATATATTTAAGAAAGACTATATATAAGTGTGTGTATTGGGAAGTTAACCAACCACATTACTTTTATAATTAATGGAATGGTGATATGCAATCTGCTTTCCCCATTGATGTCCATCTATCACCAAAGGTGTACTAAAAGGAGATATATATATATATATATATATATATATAGCCACTTTAAATCCCATTTAAAATAATTAATTATTAAGAATTTTATATAAGAAAATATGAAGAGAAATCGTGTGAAATAAAGATGTTTCTTTCCATACACAAGAAAAAGATATATATCAAGATTGAAAAAATTAACCACATAACTTAAGTAATAAGCAATCTCACTAATAAACCTAAATCTAAATGTAAATGTTTTGAGTTTGAAACATTGAGCAAAATTATAAATTTATATTACGTTAAAAAATTAATAAAATAATAAATAAATGCAACTCAGTGGTAAATGACTTTATAAGTAAATGTAAATATAATAAATTTATAAGTAAATATGTTTATATTACGATGAAAAATTAAATTAAATTAAAATAATATATATATATATATATATGAATGACCATTTCAAATAAGGAAAATAAATAAAGGTTAAAACAAGTTAATTAAGTTCTTGTTTATAATTAATTAATTAATGCTTTGAGTTGATCAAATCCATCACTTTTACCGTCTCTTTAATTAGAGATTGGTAATTAAATTAAATTAAAGAGCAAACTTAAAAACCATTAAAGAGTTGACCTAGAAATTTTCTTCTTTCGGTTTATAAAAGAAGAGATTAATTGGGCCAATTTAGTTGGTCAAAGAAGAAAGGGAAAAAGGGAAGAAGGCCAAGTAAAAACGTGGAGAGTGAAGCAGTTTTTTTAGAAAAAATCGTCTTTAATTGGTATAATTTCCCAGCAGCCACCGGCGGCCAACTGAGGGATAAAATAGTAATTTCCATTACTGGTTGTCGGCATCAAAAAAGTTGTAATCTACTGTACATCGCCATCATCATCATCACCTTCTACGCATATATATTATTATATTAATTAAAGCACGAGCCAGATGTTCAATCCCATGTGCTTCAATTTTGTAAAGTCAAAAGCGGGTGTTTTATTAATACCAAACCTAACTATACCATTACCAGGGTAAAATATGTACATACATAAATACATACATATTTTTATATATATATGTATATATTTCGTGGAATGAGATTTTTTTAAAATTAAATTAAAAAAGCTTTTCTAAAAGTTTCATTTTTAAAATGTATATAATTTGGTATAAATTATATGATAATTTCTTGCAATAGACTTTCTAATTATTTTTTGTGAGAAAGTATAAAAAATTTTATTTAAATAATTATTCAATTTGAGGAGATCGAAGTTTAGACTATCCTCCTAGGTCTATCTTTTGTCTAGGTGGCACTCGTAACATACTAATTAAGAGATACTTTGATTTGTTTGGTCATGTCATCAACAAAGTTAAGGGTCTCGCAATACTCTGTTAAGAGATACTTTGATATAGTTATATTCATGTCATCCTTCATGTGATAATTGATGTCCCTAATAAAGACGTTGGATAAATGTACAATGTTGAAGAGTGTGTCTACTAGAGAATCAAAATCGGGGACACCTAACATTTTTTCTTTGGCGGTTCTCGAACGATCATGCCCACATCCATATAAGTAAAATAACTCTCTAAGAGACCACGTGAAAGTTATTTACTCTTAAAAGCATACATCACACTCTCCCTCGAATTTTCTCATTACTTTTATATCTTATATATGTGATACTCCGTCTCATATCGAAAATAAAAATGAATATGTAATATTGGTATATAAGAATAGATTTACGTACTCATTTAAATATCTTTATTTTTCATTATATTCCGTATATCAATATTTTAACCTACAATACTTTGAATATTTTGAATCTCATATGAAAAGTTCAAGAACAAAAATGAATATTTTAACCCTACATTACTTAAATTCCGGAGGTGAAGATTACTTAGGTATCACATGTACACACATATTAGACTCGGCACAAACACAAAAATAAAAAAAAAAAATTGTACGTATTTCTTGAGCTCTTCAATACCTTTGAAAAGTCCTACCAAGTCCCTACTTACTGTCACTATTTTCCGTGTTTTGACTTTCTCATTTTTGAGCACTCCCTAAGTTATTACACACACCTATATATATATATATATATATACATAAATCTACCTTCAAACCAATTCTCAACTCCAAAGTTTCAATCTTTTCATTCATCTCTATTTTCTTCTCTTCTTCTCTATCTACCAAAAAACAAATAATTTTAGTATTGTTCAAGAAATTGTATAAGAAAGTTTTAGAGTTTAATTTGTAATATTAATGGATGCAATTGAAGTTCCACCGTATTTTGTTTGTCCGATTTCGCTCGAGATTATGAAAGATCCCGTAATCGTATCCACCGGAATAACATACGATCGGGAAAGCATAGAGACGTGGCTGTTTTCCGGCAGAAACAATACCTGTCCGGTATCGAAACAAGTGTTAATAGATTCCGATCAGTTGACACCAAACGTCACTCTCCGTCGATTGATTCAGTCGTGGTGCACTCTCAACGCTTCCCATGGCGTCGAAAGATTCCCGACTCCCAGAGCTCCGGTCAGCAAAGCACAACTCTCGAAGATTCTAAACGACGCCGCTAGAATGACCACTACGACGTCGTCCCAATCTCAAACTATAAAGTGTCTCGAGAGACTCAGATCTATTGCTTCTCAGAACGCTACTAACAAAAGATGTATGGAAGCATCTGGAGCCGTTGATTTCTTAGCTTCAATTATTACTTCAACCCGACCGTTCGATCATGGCTATGATCATGATGATCATGATCATAGTTCTTCGATTATTAATTATACGACGAAAGCTAGCGAAGAAGCTTTGAGTTTACTTTACAATCTTCAGTTATCTGAAAACGGTTTGAAATCTCTTCTTCAGACGAGAAACGGAAAGTTTACCGAGTCATTACTCCGAGTCATGCAACTCGGTAGTTACGAGTCACGAGCTTACGCGGTCATGTTGATGAAATCAATGTCTGAAGTGGCGGATCCGTTGCAGCTGATTAATTTGGGAACGGAATCGTTCTTCGCCGAATTCGTACGGATCTTGCGCGATCAAATCTCAATGAAAGCCACAAAAGCGGCGCTGAAGCTTATGATTACCGTCTGTCCGGCGGGAAGAAACAGGGTGAAAGCGGCGGAAGCCGGCGCTGTTCAATTATTGATCGACCTCCTCCTTGATAATTCGTCGGATAAGCGGATAACGGAGATGTTGCTGGCGGTGCTTGATTTGCTTTGCCATTGCGCCGAAGGAAGAGCCGAGCTACTTAAGCACGCGGCGGGATTAGCAATCGTGTCGAAGAAGATACTTAGGGTTTCACAAGTGGCGAGCGAAAGAGCCGTGAGGATTCTGCATTCCGTCGGGAAGTTTTCGGCTGCGAGTCCGGCTGTTCTACAAGAAATGTTGAGTCTCGGAGTGGTTGCGAAACTGTGCCTTGTGCTTCAAGTTGATTTCGGGAATAAAACAAAGGAAAGGGCAAGAGAAATTCTGAAAATGCATGCTAGGGCTTGGAAGAATTCTCCTTGCGTACCATTGAATCTGCTTACTTCATACCCTTGATAGTAATTTTGATTGATTTTCCGTACATACAATTAATTAATTAATTGGATCTGTAAAACACTGTACTTAGGAACACACTGGCCAAAAAATGAGTGCCAATCAAAAATATTTAGAATAGGATTAATTCTTTAGAACAACAATTAGTTATCAATGTTAACTCTCCAAGAAATTTCAAATATTGATGTTTTAAGATCAGCAAAATTATCCCATTTTGTCTCCAATATTCTCTATTCTTTTGTAAATTTTTGTTAAAAATTTAATCAAAGGTTATATAATTTTGTTAGAAAATTACAATGAAAAGAAAGAAAAAGATAAACATAGAAAACTCCAAATCTTTTTTATACCCGAATTTTATAAGAAAACTCCAAATCTTTTTTAAGTCTAATTTATATATATATATATATATATATATATATATATATATATATATATATATATATCTATATATCTTCTTGCCCTTAACCTTCACTCCACCACACCAAGCTCTTTTTTTTTTTTTCACAGCTAAAATGTATAGAAATGTGAATTATTTGACAGCAAATTGTGTGTATATATATATATATATATATATATATATATTATATAGTTGGAGCTCATTCAACTTGGTTTTTGAAATTGCCTCTAGATTATAGCATCACTTTTGAGAGAGATGAGGTATGGCAACGTTGAGTTGTTGCCGGAAAAGTCAAATGCTCGCATGCTCTCAAATATGGACTAGATCTACCTTATATATATATATATATTGTGATTATTACAATCTAAATTAATTTGTATTATTCAAGTTATATAATATTATGTATGTTATATATATATTTATTTTGATGTATATCAAAAAAGTAATTTTTGAATATAATTTAGTCTCATAATTGATAAACATGTTACAATTGTGGCACTTCCTCAAATGCCAATTCCAAATATGCAATTAATAAACCCTAATTCTATATATATAGAGAGAGAGTTCAATAATTCAAATGGTACTACTCCCACCATTTTTATTTTGTATTTTTTATTAAACAAATTTTTATTTTTTATATAAATATTTTATTTAGAAAAAATAATTAATTAGTATTTACTAATTAA
The DNA here is from genome assembly GCA_025388415.1 of Cynanchum wilfordii. Lineage (NCBI taxonomy): Eukaryota > Viridiplantae > Streptophyta > Magnoliopsida > Gentianales > Apocynaceae > Cynanchum > Cynanchum wilfordii. The sequence goes on along the minus strand of JAHSUH010001386.1, from coordinate 67,128 downwards.
TAAGAAGAAAATATCAATAAATATTATATATTGACATATCTTTTTTATTTTACAAATTTTTAAATTAAAAACAACAACAACAACAACAACAACAACAACAATAATAATAATAATAATAATAATAATAATAATAACAAAAAAGCGAGGGATTAGATAATATTTTGGCTGATCCAATCAGCCATTGATCATCCATTTTTGTGAAGTTGGCCAAACATGTCGGGCACTAATAAAAAAGGTGACAAATATATACATACATACAATTATCAAAAATATATATATACATACATATATGTGTGTGTGTTTTGGTGTAGATTGATTAAATTGAGTGGACGAGATGGCGAAGAAGGAGATCGACCAGCTTGAAGCTTATGAAAAAGTAAAGAAAAGAAAGACAAAAAAAGTGTCAATTTTTTTTTTGGTCAATAGCCGCAATTGTAGAATGGGAACACACATAGTCTCACAACGTCTAAGAAATCAGAAATCTTATATTATAAATTCTCTGGAAGTACTACAAACCAACGACTACTTACATAATTAATTGATTGATTGATGTTACTTACATATTTCCAATATATATATATATATATATATATATAAAAAAATGTGTGTATAATTTCGCTCAAATTTGAAATTTTCAAAAGTGTCCAGTCTCACGCTAGCAACGTACCGGGGTCTAGAACCAACTATATACCCTACTACAATACAAAGTGTGGAAAAAACTACCACGCATTGATTTAAAATTTAACAAAAAATAAAAATAAAAATAAAAATAATAATAAAAAAAAGAATAAATTTAGTTAAATAATGTAAATATTATAAATTTTATTTGAGAAAAAAAAAAAAAAAAGGCCAAGCAACCAAAAGGACAAAAAAGAATGAATATCCAACGTGTTAGAAGATTTTACAAAACTCCTATAATTAAAGTTCTTATTTTATTTTATTTTTAATTTTAGCCACAGCTTATATGAGTACGTGAATTCACATAGAGCCGTCATTGAAATAGTTTCTTTCAAATTGAAGTGTCTTTTTCCTTGATTGAATAAAATTGACTTAAGAAGTATACGACTATACCATATATAATAGATAAAATATATAATAAAATATAAAATTTACAATATATAAAAGGTCTAAAACAAATTAAAAGATTTGACAATATATTTATAAATTTTTATAAATATTAAGATAATTTTTTTTATAAATTTATTTGCATATAACTCAATACAAATTATTAAGTGACATACAAATTTATTGAAAACTGTCATTTAATTTTGTATAAAAAGACAAAATTTTAGTATATAATAATGTTGAGAACATATTTTATATGTATTATTTCACAATTTTAACTATTGAGTGAAAGAATTAAGACTAGTCCAACTTAATAATAACTCAAACAACTAAACGAACAAAGTGTAATTAATTCACAACAATATATATACATATTTATTTTAGACAGTTTTTTTTTTTTTTTGATAATCATTTATTTTAGACAGTTATTCATGTTGAAAAAATATATATTTTTTGTTTTACTTGTTCTAATACAAGAAATTACCCTTTTTAAAAAATATAATTTTTCTTTTATCAAAAATAATTAATAAAATATTAAATATAAGATATTAAACAAAAAATGTAAATAAATACAATTTAATTTAAATGTTTTTTAAAAAAAGATGTAAAAATTTATCTAGCTATAAGTGTAAAAAAAAAAAAAAACAGAAATGAAATTGTAATTTGAACATTGTTTCACAAGATGTTTCTATTTACAGGTATCTCAAAAGTAAGAAGCAAAATTAATTTATTCTATAAACTAAAAAATTATATATATATATATATATATATATATAAATATATATATTTTTTTTTTTTTTTTAAAAAAAAAAAAAAAAAAGACAAATAAACCTTCATTTATCATCAAGTCCCGAAAATATACCATAGTTAGGAACGTGAAACAACGGGCGACCATCTTCTTCATGATCATCATGGTCAACTAGTTTTGAATCTTGTACTCGTGGCAAAATCCTCATTGTTGATTCATGAGTTACAGGATCAGGATCTCTCGGACATATTAGGTCAGAACTTGGCCATACCATCTCTTGATCCGACGTCATTTCTGCACCTGCCAAATAATTAGGTGGTGCTTGAAGATGATCACTAAACGCCGTCGTTTGTTGTTGCTGCTGCTGCTGCTTCTCACCATCAAATGAATTCATCGCACCATCAAAGTAATTAAATGGATCAATATTTCCATCCCTCGTCGGCACGTGTTCGTTTTCTGATGATAACCTATCAGAAAATGACACGCATTCAAGAAAAACACTACTAGTATGAAGCGGCGGCGGCGGCGGCGAGCAGCTGTGGTACCGGTGGTGGTGGACCGGCAACATTATTATTATTATTATTAGGTAATAACTCGGGATTAATTTTCATTGGATTCAAGAAATTTGCGTAGACTAACGCAAGATCGATATTTGGACGTCTATTATCATCAGCATGAGTTACCGGAGGCGCAAGTGAACCGGTTGCAGTAGTAGTACTGGAGAAATAATTTCTTGAGGAATTAATAATGTTGACATGATCGAGTACGACGTCGTCTTGGTGAATGGATGACGATGCACGGATATTACTGTTAAAGGGTTTATAATTGCCACCTCCTGATGATGATGATGATGATGATGATGATCTTGATCTGGTGCTTTTCCGACAACCGCCGCCGATGGGAACGTTTCTGAGGGAGCCGCCTTTAGTCCAATACCTTCTGCAACTTTTACAAAAATATCTGGGCTGTGTTAAGCTGTAATTGTTGTAATAACAAAACTTGGTGTTGTTGGAACCGCAGCGAGGACACGTCGGTGATGTCTCGACTATAACCTTATGTTTCCATAATATTCCACTATCCATCATGCATGCATATCTCATATATATATATATATAGCTATATATATTTATCTTAGTATGTTAGTGCTAATGTGTGTGTGTGTCTCTCTCTCTCATGAGTTTCTTTTTAGAGAGAGAAAGATGAGAGGATGTATATATAAACAATGGTCGTTGTTTCTTGATGTATGAATGTATATGATGAGGAATGTGATATTTCATTTCACGACGAAAATTATATATGAATGCATAATGATATGTAGAATGAGTCTAATTTATTTATAGTCAACTTATTATGTAGGCCTAAAATTTGTATTACGTTTAACTCGATTGTTGGCATAACTTATAAACCCTAAGAGTATGCTAAAGAAACAATTCTAAAGTGGATGTAGATCTTTGACTAAACCATATAAATATCTATCTTCTATTTTTGTTATTTACTTTTATTCTTAAAATTGTCGAATTTGGTTATGTTTTGCTCCAACAAATTTGAGATATTCTATTGGTACCATTGGAAGAATAATACTAATTAGTTGATTATGAGTGTATAGTCGTGAGAAACGAAAAAATTTATAATTATGTCACAGGCGTGCAAGATCCGGTAGTGATAAGGAAATCGGAAACCCTCAAACCCATGCACATGTGTGTGTATGTATTGGGGGTGGTGATGACGTGGATTCCGGGGCCGTGAAGGAAAATGGATGGGATACTACGTACGACTATCCCGTTGGCTAATACACGGTGTCGGTGTTTGTTACACGTGGCGGATACTTATTGATGAGACTTGGTGTGATATGGGAGGCAAAGCCCTCGAGAGGGCAAATTAGTTTTTGCTGTTTGCTTTCAGGGAACGATAGCTTGTGTTTAAGAATCAATAATATATACATATATATACATATATTTTCTTCTTCTTTTATGATGAAGGCTTTCTGATAAAAACCTAATACTCGAATCTTCTTCACACTTTGTTATATGTTAGTATATTCTTTATTATATATACTAATCAATGATATATATATATATAACTAATTAATTTTTTGGAATTTTATTGTTAGAATTTAATCCAATTAGCATCCGATTTATAAAATTTGGATGAAGAAAACCCTAAAGTACATGAATTCTCAAAGGGTATTCGAGGTTGGTTATAATGAAGATTAGCTTCTGGTGCATATGAAGTTATAAACATGATATATATATATATATATATATATATATATATATAAATGAAGATTAGTTTCTTGGCCATGTCCTAACTAGCTCCAGCTAGCACTAGTGAGATTGCAGTTCTTGGTTTTCTGGATCGTTACCATATTTCTCCATGGAATCTGACTTGGAAAGTTGGCAACGTATCCATATATATAATACTGTCTAGGATTACACAAAATTTTTTAAAAAATGAATTAATTAAAGTAAGAAATATGATACTGTAAGATCATTCCCCCCTCCTTAATTTCAGGTTAAGTAGGAGAAAATCCAAACATGAAGTACTGTAATTGATCTATATATATTTCTCTGGTAAAACCTGACTTCATAGTAAAGACAACTTAATCGTACTCTATCTTTTGGCTCACTTGAAAATACATTTTCTAATACTTTTATATTTGTAAATAATTTCGAAAGGTGAAAATAAAATCTCACTATCTATCTAATTCTTTACCAGGTAGGGTTACACTCTTGTAGTTTAATTCTTACGAATGTGAAGACCTTATCATATTAATTTTAACATAATCTATCTTTTTTTTTTTTAATGATTATCTAGTATTCAACTACTCTCAGCTAAATTGAATTCATTCTGAATTGTATTCAAGAGAAAATTTCATATTTACTTTTACGTGTCACTCATAATAAGTATCTAATTCAGAATCTTATGAAATATTCACAAACTCCTTACTATAAGCGCATAGTGTTTCTAAGTGGTCTTTTCAAGTGTATCTAGATATATTTTATTTAATTATTTGTGTGTGGCACAAAAATCAGGAAAAAATAAAAATGAGGAGATTTTGTATTCCTAGTATTACTCTCAACCTGCAGAGTGCAGCAGGCATATGCTTAGATTTTAGGGTTCCCTAAGATGGAATGTTTATTTGGACGGCTTATATTAATAAACTTAGTAGTAGTAATAACTTGAGAAAGTCGCTTCTTGGATCATGGGCTTCTTGGATCATGTAATTACTGTCTTCTATGTATTTCTTCCTCTCTTTTTCCCCCACAAACTTTCATCATTGTTCCCGAGGAAAACAAATCAAAATTTCTCAACTTTATTGTTCAGTTCTCATCACCTTCTAGTAGGGTTTTTCCTTCAAATTATCAACATTTAAAAAAAAAAAAAAAAAAATCACTCTGTGATTGACCCTCAATAAAAAATATAGCCTCAAATGGTCCCTTTGGTAGTACTAGTAATATAGCTTTTGAGTTTGACCAACAATTGATTGATTGTCTTATCTTCTCAACAGTTTCCTCACGCTAGCCACACCATTAGATACCATTTCAAATTGTTGAGTTACACAATTATACTCATACCTTAGTTCTTATCTTGTTAAACTTATGATCTCGTATGTTCTAATTAACTATTAAAATTGTACTCACACCTTGGCTCTTACCAAGTTAAACTCATAATCTCATACTCATACCTTTGCTCTTATCGCATTAAACTTGTAGTTTCATATAACATTCACAATACACTCTCTTATTGTATCAAAATCAAAGGTTCAAATTTCTGTGAATTTTTAATTTGATATATTCGGGAATTTAAAAAAGATAAAATGAAATTTCAATTAGACAGAAGTTTTAGAGATATATAATATATTTTGAGTAAATGAGACCTTTATTGGTAGAAGGGGGTTGTTGGCGCCAGAATAATTGGAATTGGACTATTTTAAGAAGTTGAAAGTCCCACCCGGCTCAGAGAGGACCACACACGGAAGGCTATATAAGATTATATATAAAAATAAAAAAAAAAAAAATCAGTTAATACGATCATTTGATTTGTACTTGTTAATTCTTGCTGTAATCCTCTGCTTGGCAAGTAAATTGTCGCGGCCAAAACCCGCTCGGGGTTCGTTGTTTGTTTGAGGTTCATTTATTAATCGATCAATTGACAAATTTTTGGGCTCGATTAATTATCGAGCGACCCTTTTTCACGAACATTCGATTATGTTCGTGAACATATTATTTATATTTTTATTATACTTTTTATATATATTATTAAAAAAAAAAAAAAAACTAGGGTTTAACAGCATTGGCGGCTGCATATTTACATTATATTCTGGGGTTTTGTCCTTTGTGAGAAACATTATATTCTCATTCCACATTTCACGCTGCTTCCATAGTTCCATTCCATCATATTTTCTTTCTATATTTTTTTTACATTATATTCTAGGGTTTGTCCTTTGTGAGAACATTATATTCTCATTCCACATTTCCACGGCTGCTTCCATAGTTCCATTCCATCATATTTTCTTTCTATATTTTTTACACACCGGCGGTTGCTTCCCGTGAGGAGAGAATTTGGGGAAACAAGATCGGAAAGCCTCATACCATTCCTTGTAAGTCTCATTCACCCTTAATTTCATTTTTAAAAACAAATCCATTGATGCGGTATATGTGTACATATATATCTGTGTGTATATATATATATATATATATATCTCGTGTGTGTAAATATATATATATATCTGTGTGTATATATGTGTATATATATATATCTGTATATATATATATATATATATATGTCTGTGTTATATATATATATATATATATATATATATCTGTGTATATATGTGTATATATATCTCTGTGTGTCTATATATATATATATTTATATTTGTGTGTTTATATATATATTATTTATAAACATATATGTGTGTTTATATACATATATATGTATCTATATATATATATATATATTCTATATATATGTGTGTGTCTATATATATATATATATATATTCCGTGTTTGCCTTTTAATTTCTGTTTTTTTTTATTGATATTTTTTTTTGATTGATTACAGAGCATTCAATTGTTCGGATTGCCTTCTTTTGCTTCTTCTATCAGTAAGTCTCATTCACCCTTAATTTCATTTTTAAAACCAAGTATGTGTATATATATATCTGTGTGTATATATGTGTATATATATATATTATATTTGTGTGTATATATTATATATATCTGACTATCTGTGTGTTTATATATATATATATCTGTGTTGTGTTTATATATATATATATATACTTGTTTCTGTTTTATATATATATATATATATATATATATATATATATATATATGTGTGTGTGTGTGTGTATATATATATATATGTGTGTCTATATATATATATATATATGTGTGTGTGTGTTATATATATATATATATACTTGTTTTTTATATATATATATATATATATATATATATATATTTTTATATTTATTATTTTTATTATTTACTTTTGTATGTATATATATATATATAGTATATCAAGATGATTCGGATGCAAATATTGAATTGGTTAAGAAGTCATTGTATGCACTTTATGAAAGTTATGCAAGTGCATATAATGATTGTCAATTGAGGCGTGAAGAAATTTCAGCAAGATCAAGAATGGATAGTCAATTGAGTAAACGTAGTTATGATGGTCATGGCATTGGAAGAAATGTTATTACCTGGAAAAGCTAAATTTGATTCTTTTGTCGTCGAATCGATTTTATTCACCCTTTAAAATCGATTTGGACATTTATCTTGAAGAGAATGTATATATATGTGATTCAAGCTCATTTTGATGCATTAGAATGGTGGAGAGTGAATCAACTCAAGTACAGTAGATTATCTAAAATGGCATGTGACATATTATTTATTCCAATTACTAATGTTGCTTGAATCTACTTTCCGGAGGTAGAGGTGATTGATAATCGTCATGCTTCAATTCGGTTGATACGGTTGAAATGAATTGTTTTATGTGCATCCGATTGAGTGCGTAATCTTCACGGACTTAAGAAAGACAAAAACCGGGTTTTTTTTTTTTCCTTTTTCATTTCTCCTTTATTTTGTATGTATAAAAATAATATTTATTATGTTTAGGAATAATTTTTATACATTTAATAAATATATTTTTTTTTTGCAGGTGGAGGATGAACATCCATCTTTTGAAGAAATTTCTTTATCCTTGTACTAAATTGATTGATTTTAGTTATTATATGAAATTTCCGGATATGAATTTATCATACAGTGTAATTGTAGAAAATAACTTTTATAATTATTATTTGTGCTTTTAATTTGTCTCTTTTATGATTTTTTTTAGAATTTATTATTTCATGCGAGTTTTTTATAATATTTTTTTAATTTATTGAAAGGTTAAATAGTTAAATTATATAAATTTTTGTTATTTTAGAAATTTGAAGCCTTATAAAATTTAATATTATTATTATTATTTTTTCAATATTTGAACACACTCGAACTCGAGCTCAAACTCGAGCTCGAGTATTCTTGAAAGTTAAACGAGCGAACTCGAACTCGAACTCGAACTTTATAAAAAATAATCGAGCGAACTCGAACCAAAAGTTTAGGCTCAATTATTAACGAGCGAACTCGAGCGTGTTCGACATTTAATCGAGCGCTCGCCTTACAGCTCTATTGGCAAGTAGACAATATAATGATACACTGGATTTTGGCAAGGTAAAAGTCCTACACATCTATTTTTCACTGATCTTGATTAGGATATAAAAGGATTAATATATATATATATATATATATATACTAGTTTATTAGGAGCCAACGAAAAAAACACCTAAACTTTTTACAACATGAGCAGAGTTAAATGCACATTATGTGCCTCTGCGTGCTCGAGAGAGCTACATACGCTACAAAAGAAAAAACAAAAAACAGAGGGGGTGAGGGGAGTTTATTGATTATGCGCTTGTAAACAAGACAGTATATTCAGCTCACAATCTTGACAGTAACTCCTTGGTAGAACTGGTAGATACATCTTAACTTAAGGGGAGGGACACGAGAATCCAGTTGATAATATTAAAATACCTTACACAGCTATCATCAACCAAAACTGGGCAGGAAGTACAAGGCAAGTTTTTTACCATTACTATAGCTGACCTAACTTTTCCTGGAAAAGCCACAAAACAAGTTCAATATGTCATTACTAGAAGAACGAGAAAATACATCAACCAAGAAGTGTGCAGCATAGGAGCTAGAACTACACAAGAAAATTTTTCCAGACGAAAGATATCCAAACTAACATGGTTATGCATAACTTTCAATGAATATTAATAAATTAATAAAATAAAATTTTTTTAAAAAAAAAAAAAAAAAAAGGCAGGTCCATAGGTAGATGTATTCAGCAAAAATGGCCTCCCTAAGTGAAACCTTAGAGGAACTCTTTAACATATTGTTTACCAGTTCATCAAAACTTGAAACCCAACTTAGCATTTAAAATCTTGGCGTTTTTTGCTTTTTGTTTTCTTTTTTTCTTTTTTTTTTTTTTTTTCTACAATTGCAACTCTGAACTTTATTTAGTGCACATTACACATTGATGTTGACAAATTGATCACAATACTACTCAAAATCAAACCCTAAAGCTATTTCAAAAGAATGATTAACCTTGATTTGATTTTAAAAGAATGATTTACTTGTTTTAGCGCAATGATTAACCCATTTTACAGTACATGGGTAGGATTCTACTCAATTGCCAACTGCAAGGGTGATAAAATTTGCATAAGATAAAGTGTAGGGTTGCAATTTTCAGAAACATAAAGTTTGTGACCAAATTGTATTTTAAGAGACAGTTCAGCAAAGGCAAGGTGAAAAGTGGAAATGTGAAACAATTATCATACCTGAAGCATCTGCATTAACTTTGGATGCTGTTCAAGAAGCTGACAGAGTTTATCACGGTCACTTAGGAGAGACTACAACGACATAAAGAATATGATGAGCATTTGAGCTAGATAGGTAAATGATTCTCATTATGTTTGTTGCCAGAGTCATAGACCAACCTGAATAGCTTCTGGAGATTTAAAATATTCGTGCAAGGTCATCCCAGGGTCTTGTTGCTGGGACATACCATCCCCTGGTTGACGCAGCACTTGAGCTTGAGAATGTTCAACTTGCTGCTGTTGTGAGATACGAGGAACATTCTCTGACTGTGGAGTTTGATAATAAATATGAGCTGGAGAGATTTGCGGCTGTTGCAACACCTGTAAAGGTTGCATTTGCATTTGTAGAGGGCTCTGCCCCAAGGACCCAGCTTGTTCTTGTTGGGGTGATGCTGGAACAACTGGCCTAAGATGTGATGCAGGACGAGGAAGTTGGGGAGGCTGCAGCGGCTGCAACTGACCAAGTGATGGTAAAGAGTGCATAGAAGGCAGGGAGATGGGAGTATTCCGCGAGATATTTGGCATGTTTTCTAAATGGTGCGACTGACCACTCCCATAAAGGCCAACAGGGATTGAGCCAGGTCTACTAAAAAGCATAGGTGGTAACAAAGAAGTTGGGGCATAAGAAGTTGGCATGGTACCAGAAGCTGAATAGTTATTCAATCGAATATCACTTGAAGATGCAATAGAGCTCTGCTGAAGCTCAACCCCTCCATGAACATTTTGGCTGTACACTAGAGACTGAGAAGCTGGATTCTTTGATGAGGATATAGTTGAAGGGTTCATCGAATGAGGATGTGGTGTAGGTGGAAGTGGTGGATGGGGTCTAGCAGACCCAGACCCACCAGGTGAAGAAAGTGAAGTACGTCCGTACTTAGAATCAGGAAGTGGACTTGAGGATGTCAGAACAGAACTGCTTGGGTATGGAGAAAAATACTCTCCATGGACCTGCAAAATTCAAAATTAAGTAATTTCTGAGGTTATGATGCAAATAGAAAACTTTGGAAAAGAAAGCAAGTTATCCCTTACATGAAAGCCTGGAGGTATTGAAGGTTGCATATCTGCCATAGAGTTCACAAAAGGAGAAGATTGACTGACAATAGGATCGGAATTCTGAGACAATGAAGGTGAGATAGTTGGTGGAGGTGGCAAGGGAGGTAAAGGAGGCTGACTTGGCTGAAACTTTTGGTCAAAAACTCCCTGAGAGCCAATAGCTGAAGGTGTAGAGGCACCTTGTTGCATGCCTGATTTTGTATACAAATTTTGTCTTGCCCTAGAATCAATAGGCGTATGTGCAGATGCCGAATTAACTTTTGCATAAGAAGTAGAAAACCCTGAGCTGCTTGCTCCAGGAGCACTGTCAAAAGCACCAGAGGGTTTGATTGCATAACTTTTTGATTCATCAGACTGATCAGGAAACTTCTTCTCTGAAGAAATACTTGGTTCTCGAGTCAATGATCTCTCAGGATAAGAAACTGACATCCTTGAAGAAAATCCACTAGGTGTATTTTCATCCATATTAGATGCCAAAGGAGCATTTAGCTGAGAAAATTGACTGTTTTCATTAGCGTCACTCTCTGTTTCTTCAACAATTGAATGAGTTGAACTTTGTTCGACTACAACAGATGCAGGTTGCGGCAGATTATCATCAGGTTGAGGAAAAGGTAACTTATCATCAGGATCAGATTCCTCAGCATCAAAAACAATATCTATCCCTTGAAGATCATCATCAAGATCAGGTTTAACCGGTCGAGATTTACTGAACTTCTCAGCATCTGAGTTGTTCTCAGAAGGAGCAGCCTTCGGTTGAGCTGTTGCATCAGATGATGCCATCCCTACAGGATGTTGACGATCCCTTTGTCTGGCCATGAATTCATCAACATGAATAGATGGGGGTCTCCCACTAGAAGATCCTACCCGTGGTACAGCAATTACATTTGGATTGCCAGTACAATCAGCACTCCTTTCTCTTGCCACATAGTCATCCACATGCATAGATGGAGGTCGGCTGGTGTTTGGTTTGCGTTGTCTGAATGTATCCCTTCGGGTAGGACCTGAAGAAGCAGGGGGAACTGAGCCCCGAGAGAAACCAGTTTGTACAGTAGTTTCACTAGGGGCATTGTCTCCTCTAGCACGCCGATTAGGACCATCTACTGAGGGCATTTTCCTCTTTGCCAGAACACCTGTCTGAGTCAGCCTGTCACGGAAATTTTCAGGACACTCCCAACTAAATGTTTCTCCGAATTCATTTAAGCCATAATCTTCAATTCTTTCACCACTTCTATCCATCAGCTTATGTACCCTTGAAGAAAGTGAACCAGAATTTGGAGAGGGTGGCTGAACACTAGCACTAATATCATCAACTTTCATGGCACTGGGGGGCTTTTGCAGCAAAAGTAGCAATGAGTTTGCAGATGCAAAAACCTGCAGAACCACAATAAATTATAGGAACCAAAAAAAAATGAAGAAACACTACCCAAAAGGGCCAGAGAATATTAAGCCTGGAAATTGCACAAGGGAAAAAAAAAATCATAAATAAACAGGATTACTTACCTCTGCCCCTAATGGACTTGCTAGTTCTTGTATGGACTTTATGCTCCCTTCAAAAAAACCATCTGCGGCATTTCCATCATTTCCAACTCCAAAAAGGTACTTAATCACAGCAATGCTCTCCAAGCTCAAGCTAAAGTAGAACAGGACGGAGAAAATGTAAATCAATATTGAACATCTAATCAGATGAACAGAACACATTATAACAAGGAAAATAGATAAATACTCCCTTGTCAAAAAATTCCTATGGTCAAAGGCTCTTAATCTTTGAGTTAAATCAGAGTGAAATATCAATTTTAGACAGAGGGAATCATTCTATAGAAAGTCTACAAAAATAGCCACATTAGTAATCACAAGCAGCAGCTAAAAATAAATGTTAATGAACAGATATCATATGTCCAACTTAGATATATAAATATGTAAGAAAAGGAATTAATCATGGGAGTAAATAACTGGCAAATGCTAGAGATCATTACTTGGATGACCCTTAAGGTAAGTTAAAAGATAAAATCATATAATGCATTTGTGTGGTATGAAAAACAATTATACAGTGGTTCAACAGCCCCACTGCCCAAAAAGGGAAACGAAAGAAATAAGAAGAAAGAACCAACAAGAGAGAATTCATACATCATCATTCTTTCTTAAACACCATGAAATATAAATCCAATCAAGATCAAAACTGCGACAGTGTCCATCCATATGGTCAAAAAACCCAATCAAAACCAAAACTGCAAAGGTGTCCATATGGTCAAAAGAGTTCCCCACCTCCCAGGTGGGCACTATTCACATACTTCCAGTCAGCAATATTAGCAATTCTAACCTGATCCCAGTAAATTGATAAGATCATTTCTACCCAATAAAAACAAGTTCGGATGAAAACAGCCATCAACATGTCACAATTGCATAAAAGATGATAAATGAAATGACTTTTCCTAAGAGAAGAAAAGAACTACTGGACCTATCCAAAGCTAACTTTACGGACTACTGAATCAGCTGTTCACAACTTTGTGAAAATGAACCAAGAAAAGGAAAACACTAAATGCATTAAAGCTTCGGGACAAAAAATAGATAAAACAGAGAACCATACAATGTTCTAGCAGACCAGCAGCATATAAATTTATGAAAGATGAAAATTTAATTTTTTTACATGGAAATATGGGGACAGGAAGAGAAGTCACGCAGTCCAGACCTGTCCTCCCAGATGCAGAATTGCAGAGCACCAGTAGACAATAAACCAATTGCCTTGACAGCATACACTTGTGCAGAATCTTGGGAAGCAAAAGACCTTAATAAGGCAGTCCAACAAATTTGCAGAGGACGATACTCTCTCCATTCATATGCATTAAGAATCCTAGGATCCCTGTCATCACCACAATTGCTCTCAAGTTCACTATCTTCAGTAAGGATCGACTGCAGAGCATTTTTTCCTTCAGGAGAGGAACCCAACTTTTTGAAAGCAGATAGGCAAGCAATTAGTTCCTTCCCAACTGGCAAGACCTAAAAAAATTTGAAAAAATCATTATTTTGAAGATAAACAATAAAGTGAAACTTGCACAAAAGCCAACGAAATGAATCTCATAACAAACTACCACAAGAAGAAGGTAATAGAATGAGTCCAGTTGATAAGGTCAATAGAAGACATACAAGACCAGAAAAAGATTGCCCCAAGATTAGAGATACAGGCTACATAGATATATACATATTATACATTTTAGGGGGGGTGGGGGAGAGTGAGGAAAAGAGGGATGAGGGGAGGATTATAAACCGAAGTTTTGGAGATAGAAAAATAAACATAAAGTTTGACAACAGAAGAACAAGATTTAGCCCTTTAACATCATTTAGTATGAAATGCTCTAATGCAGTCCATCAGGAGTATTTCAAGATCCCATATGACAAGCAAATCATGCTTAGATGAAAACAATGAATCCCACGTTTTTATTTTAAAATAACTCTTCTAAAACTAACTTTTTAGAAGATGCAGTAAAAAACTACATAAAGACATCAAAGATGCAATAAAAAAATAATCCAAATTTTAAAGGAAAAACACTTCATACATTTAACTCCATGGTAACATTAAAACCACTGCACCATGACAATAGGCTTTTTTGTTATGGTAACAGCATGATTTAAGTGATTTGAGTGTCCATCGAATGAATGGGACAATATTTGAGTTAAGTGCAGGAGAAAACAGTCCTTTAGCATAGTTACACCTTAATTTGTATCTTGTTCTTCTGAACACTATGAACCATGCCATCAACTGAAAAATGCACACCTAAAGACTTGGAAAGTGCTAGGGTGAAGATAAAAAGAAAAAGGAACAAAAAATAGTCAACAAGGGGGGTCACAATAGGAGAAACTGGGAACTGTTCAACAGTGACAAACTTGACATCAACTGAAAAAGCACACCTAAAGACTTGGAAAGTGCTGGGGTGAAGATAACAAGAAAAAGGAAGCAAAATTATTATGTCAACTGTGCACAGGGTCACAATAGGAGAAACTGGGAACTGTTCAACAGTGACAAACTTGACATCCTCCTGTGAATTTTTTGCATTAGTAGCCTAATAGTTCAAAACTGCTCCTAAAGACAATAACTGGAAATTTAAAATCCATATAATGGAGAACATACTTCAAAAGCCTCAATCAGGAAAATCCTTTTCTGATGTTTGTCAAGAAACAGCTTTTCAACATTTCTTGAGAGAAAAAACAAAGAGAAAAGAAGACCAGCTCAGAAGAGCTGATCAATAATTCAGGATCAGCATTTATCAAGCAGGCAACCAAGAAAATTTTCTGGTCATTAATTATAGTCTCAGTTCTTATTTAGCAATAAGAGAACTTATGTAACACAATAAAGCAAACACACCAGAATTTTAGAGAAAAAAAAAAAAAACCAGATTTTGTTTATTCAGTTACAAAGATGCAGCAACACAACAACAGATGAGAACATACCTTACACAATTTAAGGATATATGATAAGATCAGGGAACATTCTCCAGAACTCAAATTCTCGGGATTTTTCCTGGAAATGGGAAAAGTATATATAAGTATATTGTACGTTTTTTCATGCTCCATGGAGGAGAAACAGCAGAACTGCATCATTGAAACTAATGCCAAACTGACTAACCTCTCTGACTTTCCAGGGAGTAAGACAGATCCCTGATATCCACAAATTAATTCAATGCACTTAAGTACAGGTATGCACCAGGTAATATGAGAAAATCCATATTTAGCTATATCTCTACTCTCCAAATAATGCTTGGCATCTGAAGTAGCAGCAGCTAAACAGTTCTCAAGCGCTTTGACAAACATTTTAATCCCATCCTCCCTCAATAACAAAGGCTGAAAGAGGAATAACAATGTTAATCTAGATATTAATATGTTATTGGGCCTGAATATTTCAAAAGCAGGAATATCCAACCTTTGCATATGGATGCTCTAATAACATAGCGAGAAACTCAAATATTTGGTATATCTGGAAAAAGCTCAAAAAAAGAAAGATAAATGATCAAGTGTGCCAAGATGAATTCTTAATTGATTGATAGAAATCTACAAACATTAATATATTAGTCATACTATCAAAATTTTATTACCTTGAATGAATCAGTCTCTGATAGGGTCAATGGTCCAGAGAGATGATCAGAGACCCACAATATCATAGGTCGCACAAGTGCTGAAGCATTATCAGAGTTGAGGTTGGCAATACGAATAATGAAAACCCGGATCATATCTTGGATGACAAATAATGTCTAGTAAAGTAAAAAACAAAAGTTAGAGGATAGATAATTGATGTTTTAGGTCCACTATTTTATTTCTAATAGACTGGAACCAAAATTTCAGAATACTCTATGATTCCTTACACCTCTCCTGCCAATAAAATTGAAGAATTATATAAGATTGAGAGACAGTCACATACACTGATAGCACAATATAGAATAATCTGGGCAATTTTATCAAGTTGTGGTGTCAATTGACCCAGCATCTTCTCTGAATATCCAGTCTGTAAGTACCAATTTATCTGGCTCTCCTTCTGAGGTCCTAATATTGTACCCAAAGCAAATGCTCTGACAGGACCCAACATTGGGATACTGTTTTTCCATAACCACAAACCTTCATCTGGAAAAATATCATTCTGGTACAAAATGGAAGTTTTTCAATGAAAAAATTCAACGACAGAAATCCAGAAAAGTAATGAGAGTAGAAAAGCTACCTACCAATAAACAAAACAAACTACAAATTTCTTTTGGGCCCAAAGCCAAAAGTGAGGTTGCTTGAAGATTGTCAACGAGAAAATGGAATAGCCCAGGAGTCCAACCATATGCTGGCCAACAAGCTAATATCGATACAAGAAGATGGCAAACAGTTTCAAGTCCAAGAGTGCTCTCAGGGTAAGGATAAGACAAGTTGAACGCACATGCAGCCAATTTCGGGCTGCAAATAAAGCTCAGTAAGTTTAAAGAATAACAAGAGCTGGAAGCGACTAAAAAGAAACACATGAATCTTCAATTACCTCACTTCTCTATGCAACTGAAGAAGAGCACTTAGTAGCTTTGTATTCCTGTGCTGCTCCTTGGTTTCCTGAAAATGCAGAAAAATTAATTGCTTGTCAAAAACTATCATGTTGAACATGCAAAAGAAAGAGAGACCACCATTATTGGTGGATATCATAGCAGTAGCTGGACCTAATTGCCAAGGATTTCCAACACTGGACACAGCATATAACTGGTATTAATCACGTACAAACCTGTAATTTCTGCAACAAGTTGTTTAGTAGTACCAAAGAAGGAATCAGAAGAGCAATTAAGCTTTCTTCACGGTTGCGTTCTAGCAATAAATCTGAAGTAGCATTGCACTCGGTGCCTTCATCTACAAGGTAATCTGGGGAGGTAATATATGACTGTTATCCAAAAGTTTGTTGAGGAGTAGCAATAAAATAACTAAAAAGACAATACTGAAAGCAACAAGGGTCTCACTGATCTCCTTTCTAAGGCACACTCTTAATGAACCATTTTTCACTTAATAATAATTCTCAAATTTCATAAATAAGGACTGAAGCCATTTTATGAACATACTAAATTGCATCCAAAAAAGTCAAACTATCATTGAAAAATAAGTTGTGTATTGAAGTCATTTTTTCTATAATTATAATCATTAGAACATTTGATTGGAATGAGAATATCTTAATTAGAAGTCAGCCAGAAAGGAGATCGAGAGTGTACAATCTCATCTCTTGAAGATCTCTGAGAAAAGTTTCAAGTATGGTTAAAGATTGAAGAACAAAGAGAAGCTCTTTCAGGTGGTAGTTTACTGAGAATATTTTGCATTTTTTGGGATTTAGTTGAATGCCATTTGTCGTCTTGTATATCTATTTGGCCAATCCAATAGAGCATGTACATCTAAATGGTGGGAAAAACTCACCATCATGCCAAGAATGACAGTTTTCCAATAGTTATTAACCCATGTGTGTAAGTAGTCAGTTATGATATTATTGACACTGACCGTATATATTGGAGGACCTTTCCAGCATGACTTTACAGTTGATTAAAACAGCATGGACTACCATTACAGCTCCTTCCTCATAAAGTGCAGCAGCAACAGCCTAGGAATAAAACAGAACAACTAGTTATCACTATCTTATGGAAGAATCAAGCAACCCAACTGGAAATACAGAATTGGAATAGTCTTATACCGAATGATCTGAAATGAATGCCAAAATTCGAAAGGCGGTTGTCAGTTGAACAACAGAAGAGTCACGAAGGATAACACCAGGAAAGTCCTTCTCAGTAATGCGTTTCCCAAGTAGATTATCAATGACATTACCATCAGAACTAGAAGCTTCTCCAACAACATTCTCCACATCCATCACATCAGATGTTAGAATGCTTGTAGAAGACATATGTGCATCTCCTCCAGAGGCTAGTAAAGCAGCATAACGTAGAAGACCAATAGCTCCATTTCTATGAAAAACTACACCAGCATCGATCCATTCTAAAAGTCGTGCAGGGGCGTCTTTTTTATTAGAACCAGGAGATGAGGAATTTAAAATCTTATGAAGCTCATTAGCATGGTCAATCCAAGCCCCTAATGAAGATGCCATTGAATCCATAACGACGACTTCAAAAATCTCAGCAGCCGCATGGAAAATTGCAAGATTAACGGGTGCAGCACCTGCATATATATATTAATGTAAATACTCACAAGACAAATTAGAAACATGTTATAATTATAAGAACCAAAACATAATAAAGTTTTATACCAATGGTCAAGGAAACTGGATCTAATTCCTTCACAGACTGCAATGCTGCCATCAGAACTGAAAGAGCCTGAGGGGACAAATAAAACATCAGTTCTAATATGGTTTGACAACATTAGTTGGTCAAGAGTTAATAGGGAGTACCAATACCAAAGCAGGCATGCCGTAAAAGGAGAAGGTCACTTTTAGCACATTGTTAATTGTATAAATTACTCCCTCCATTTTTCTTTTACTTGTCATAATAGGGAGATTTCAAGGTTTTTTTTAATTATCACATAAGAAATCAAGGTAACATTTATACAATACCCTGGAATTAATGCTTTACAATTATTCTTTATTTGTAGAATGGAAAATCAAAAATATTTTAGCATTTAAAACCAAAAGACAAATAAAATAAAATTTTAAAAAATGGAGAGTACAATCTTCTTTAGCAACTTGGTGTATTTGGACAATCATTTTAGGATATAAAACTTTTTCTAAATTTTGGCAAAAATTCAAATATGTACCTTTTTTAAATATGAACATATGAATTTGAAGTATTTGTAATTAGTTATTGAAAGTATAATTATATATCTTATTCCCAAAAACAATGATGCTAACTTTTACATAAGATAGTAATTTTAACACTGTTTAGAAGCATATGAGAAAGAAGTGTCCAGATCCCAACACCACCCATTAATTAAAATATGAAGTCTGAAGCACACGCATGCTAGGCTTGTGAATGGAAGTGTGAGCGATCCACAAGAGAGAGGACATGTTAAGCATATAACTAACAACCTTCTTATGTGGCGAGAGATTTAGGCAGTAAAGTGAAGTGAATTAGGTAATAGAAATAATAAGATTTTTTTTTTTTTTTTTTTTTTAAAAAAAAAAAAAAAAAAGAGGACAAAAGAATAGTCCAGGCACTGATCTAAAACATCAAATCCCATAATGCAAAGCGCCAATTATTTAGCAAATAAGAGAAATAATGAAACTTGAGTATTCCATTTGGTTCTGTTGGTATAATTAGGGTCCTTATTTGATGAATAACCAGAATAGCATAACCTAGACATTCTATTTTCTGAATCAATAAATTTTAAACTGTAAGCAAAATATTTGGAAATACTAAAACACATACTACCTCCCCCAGCTAAACATCAGTATTTTCATTATAGGGCATCAATATCTTTCAACTATACTTTCACGCTTAATTTCTTATAAATTCATGGATATGACGAACACATGGTACTTATGACTCGCCAAAGCTTTAGTGCCAAATAAATTGTGGAAATTCAACTTGGCGCAGACAGGAAAACCTAAGGCAAACAATGCTTACTTCAGATGTACAAAGACATACCTCTGGATAATGCACCAAAGCCAACAAAGCCTGGCGTCCACAATCGGACCTGTAGAAAAGAGGATAATCATTAAGCAATCCCTTAAAGCAACCAACCACTGGAGACAAGCTAATAGAAAATACTCTTACCGGGAAAGCCCACACAATTCCCACAATATCCATAAGAATTCTTCAGTTCCCGGTGTTGATGTTATCAAACGATCTATGGCATTAATCTACCACAAATGACATGGGAAGAGGATGACAGTCAGATGAAAGCAGCCAACATGTGTGTTTTCATGTATTCTTTGATTTTATTCGCATACAATTTAGACCAACACAATGAGTTTAAATAGTCTGATAGAGAACGAAAGGAAAATGAGCTAAAGTAACCTAACCAGCTCATCAACCTTAGGAAGGAGGAACATAGCTGAGGAGCATTGAGAAAGAGATTTATAAATGGAATAACAACTGGTCAAAGCCAAATAAAACTAACCGCTTTTAAATGCATCTCAAGAATGAAGCCAACTTCTTGAGGATGACAAAAAAATCCCTTGGATATCAACACAGATGCATAGCGAAGAGAAGCTGATTGTTTCTTTTTTTTCCAGTCATTAGCACCCTTTAAGGCATGAATTATTGTTGTTGATATGTCAGGATCACTTAGAAGAAACATCAACCCTAGAAGAAAGATAAAACAGCACATATCAATTAAAAGGAGAAAGTTGAGAGAAGTTGCAGCAATACATTAGAACAAGAGTCCTTGTCAGCATCAAACCTGAACGGGAAAAGAGGAGCGAAAAAATAATGGACTCAATGTATAATACAATATCCACAAACAAGTCCATTAAGTGCCCTGTCTCAGAACGTAAAGCATGGGAAGACAGCAATGCTGCTGACAAAGGGAGGAAACCTCTCTCCTGCCACAGACAGACATCCAAGAATCAATAAAAGAGAATGAGCATGGGCAATTAAAGAAATACAGAAAATGAGGAGGTTCAGAAATTCTAATTAGTGAGGAACAAGGGAAAACCCTGAAGCAGTTCATAGAAAGAACCTAATGGCATCCAACAGCATGGTCTCAAGATTAAAAAAAATATCATAAGTACATGTCGTCACATCTTAATACATATTAAGTTGTTCCATGACCATAAACTGTTAAGGAAAGAATCCTTGCAATCCTATATTGCTCTTTCTTTAACTAAACACACTACATTTTCTCACGTTCTTTGAAGTTTCATTATTTACCAATAAATTACATAATGGCAAGACTATGCAAGTACAAGGTAGAGGAGCAGGTCTTGTTTTAATGCAAACTCATTCGTACATAATTTCCTGCTTATCCCTCTTTTTTCTGTTTTAACATGTATGCATGTTGCAGACATTTTTGTAATTAGATTTTTGGGCATTTGGAGGCTAACCTAAGGTGGGTTGAGGTGCGTCATCTGGTATGTAAGAGGTGTTTTGTTACGAAGGTATTTTGATGGGGGCTAAAAGGAAATAGCTGGTCATTAGAGGGGTTTTACAGCAAATTAGGGATGTCTTGTCTTAAAAAGTTTCTAGCTAGTATAAATAAAAACTTTCAACTGCTTTCCAGTGTTTATTCTCTTCCACCACTACACCTCCCCAT
This sequence comes from Cynanchum wilfordii, assembly GCA_025388415.1. NCBI lineage: Eukaryota > Viridiplantae > Streptophyta > Magnoliopsida > Gentianales > Apocynaceae > Cynanchum > Cynanchum wilfordii. The sequence continues at coordinate 45,647 of JAHSUH010001386.1, read as the reverse complement.
CCCTAAAGAAATCTCTGCAGAGAGCTACAGCTCCAAACAGCTATAGTTTTCAGTAATCGGCCCTGCAGTTCCTAATGGAACCTCTACGAGTGATGTAAGGACAAGAGTCTAGTATAAATCTCTATTACTGTTCATTTTCTGTCCTGAAAACCAAGAAATATCCAACCTAGCAAGCTATTTTGCTAATTTTTTGGAAATCTCAAAGGTTGTATTTTAATTTCTGCTTCCTAGTTGTGGTTTTCTAGCATAATGTGTGATTATTTTTCATCAGTTGTGTACTCATCACCTTATTTGTACTCATCAGTAGACCATAGATCTATTAACAACTCTACCATTACCTTGTAGCAATGGTCGTTATTACGCTAAGCTACTTCAATAGTTTTGGATTCATATTATTGTTAAACATATATGGGGGAAGGAAGAAGAGGAAAAGGAATGCATATTCAGAGACATGCAAATTGAGTAAAAGAAGTACCCTATAGCCACTACAAAATCCTAGGCTGGTTTTAAACTGAGCTTTTAAAGTCAGTAACATTCAGAGGTAGAGTTCATGAAAACAGTTAACAGTTCCCACCTCCGTATGTTTCTTGAAAGGGCACATCATTCATTCAGATCAATGAATAAATTTGGCACTCTCAGTTCCGACACCATCCTAAGCCTAGAACCACCATCTATTAACAAGAAAAGTTCATATTGTTTCTTGATTCACACCAAAAATTATAAATTCTTTTTAGGAAAGAAAATATATATATATATATATATATATATATATATATATATATATATTTTATATACACATAGTGTAGAAGTATTTAATAATAAATAGAATTGGAGAGAAGATAATGAGAAGACATGGGATCAGGAAAAAGATATTCTGATGTTAAACATGAGATCTAGGTCTTGAACAACAACTCTCCCACAGTGGATATCAGCTTGCAACCCCCAATGTAAAGATATAACATTGGAGTGAAGGATGAAACTAAACCATTTGTAACTTACCAAAGGAAGAGGGCAGGGGGAAATAATTAGAAGCATGACCTATATCACTCAAACAAGAACTTCAATTTCATTTCAACCACCATCCAAGGAAACATTCAATCAACCATATTCAAACTCTGGAGATTCCAGAAGCACCACAATAAGGTTTCAAAAGGCTTTCAGCAATTAAATAAAGCAAGCAAGTAAACAGCAAAAGACACAAGAGTACCTACAAAAGAACAAGAAAATTTTAAATAGGCAATTTACCTTCAGCAGCAAAAGCACGTTTGAATCAACATCCCACTTTGTGAAACAACATTTTGACTGATTGATCAAGGAACTTGTTGCTTTGTAAGACAACAGTCCCGAATCACTAAGTAGCATAGATCTGCTTGCACAAGCCACTGGAGAAGGATCTTCAATTGGGCCACGTAAACTTATTAATTTCTGCACCAGTACTTGTCAAAATATTAACATCTCATATTATATCTTTAAATAATGATTTTAATTATATAATCATACAAATTTCAGAAAGACCAAAAATTTCCACCAGTTACCACACACCATTACCAACAAAACAAAAAAACAAAACCAAGGTATCATAAATAATGATAGTAGAGACTAACCAAGAGGTTCTTTAGCTGGATTTTAGCATTGGAAAGCATATCCACAGTGACATTTGTAACATGAGCAACAGCAGAAAGACTTCCTAGTATAGATAGCACTGCAAACTAAAGGGGAAAAACTGAATCAAAATATTAAAATCCCAAAATTTAATGCAAGCTTGGAAAGAAAATAAAAGCAAAAGAAAGAAGTCCTATGCTAAAAAAATTGAAGCATGTACCTCATATCTAGAAGCAATTTCATAAAGCCGCAGACGATTAAGAATATATGTTACAATAGAGGCAACATCATGGCGCTGATTCTCCAATAACAACTTCAACAATTGATTGTAACCCTCACTACTCCCAGGAGGAATATTATCATCTTCCCTCGGCCACCAGCCAAGAAATCCTTCACAACCAATTGAATGCCTTGTGGCTTGCTCCACAACTCCGAGGAGAACCAATCGAAGAGAGGCAGAATTTAGCATGTCACGACTGAAAGCATAACCAAGTTTCTCCATGCAGCCACTATTCACAAAGTGAAAGCAGCTCTCCTTAGCAGAGCACAGCAGGAGAGCCAAACTCGACCATAGGATAGCATTCTTGTTCTGAAACTCAGAAGTGTTCAACAAATAAAAATAAAAATAAATTTACTTCCCATCATTATGTTTCAATCTAAAAAGGCTTCTAGAGAAATAACAAAGAGATCATTTTTCCCCTTCTTTGAAAGTTAACAAAAGTATTTGACTTTTTCAGGAGCAAAGGAAAGGTTATGGAGACTACTTACCTGAGATAGCTCAGGGCATCCAGCATTTTCAAAATTACTGCCAAACTGGAAGTACAAACAAAAGCTATCCACCAACTGTTTGGAACTATCCAAATCTACTGCAGATTCAAGAAACATGTTTTCTGCAATAAATTCTGACTCTGCATGTTCTAACTGATGTTGAAGGTTCTTATACACATCCAAAAGTTCCTTTTTAGCATCATTAACAACATGGTGAAAGTCCCCGCCACTCATGAAGCAATCCATCAGGGCATGTTTTTCATTCTTAATAGTAGAAGACAAGCTAGGAGTAGCATGAATTAAAGCTACAGATAAAAGCAAATTGAGGACCGCATCTATAGCAACTCCTACATTTGGTGAATCTAAAATCTTGAATGTTAGCTGTATCAACTGTCTGATCTCCACAGGTATATCAAACTTTGCAACTTTTAGGGATAACCTTTTCAAGGGAGATATAGATTCCTCAATTGGCAAATTAGTTGGGTGCAATGCAGGTGGAAGGTCTTCAAGGTCTCCCTCAACTGCATTACCAGTGTTAGTCAAAGAGCTATCTAGATCTACTTCTATGTTAAATTGGCCAAGATCTTCTGTTGTGTTGCCATATACGACCAAGCTTAGGCTGCGATAGCTGCCCCTTATAACCAAATGATTGGTCACTATAGCCTGCAAGAGATTATTGTGCACCTTTCAGCAAAGCAAGGGATTGTCAAACAAAGAAAGAAAAGGAATATATGGCACAAGTTAAGCACCAAAAGCTTGAGCAAGAACATCATTAATATTTTCAAGCTAAATTAATTCCTATTCAACAGGAGTTATCATTATTTTTTCTGTTTTGGAGTATGATACTATGTGCATATTCTCATTCATCCTTGAATTATCACTTTTTATCACTCCCAGTAATATCAACCACATGAAATATGCTTTCCTATCATTCTGCTAGTGATTTGACGTTACCTACATAGTTCAAAGTTCCAGAATTTCTAAACTTTTCAACCACATTGCTGTCCCACTGACAAAATATGGTTCCGACGAAATTTTGAAAGGCAAGTTATTTGGCACCAGTTTCCTTAAATTTCATTACACTAAGAACTTCCAACATTAGTAAGAGTAAACTTAAGTTTAAACAAATGAAGACAAATCAAGAGGAAAATGCAAAATCACCATAAATGTTTAGACTATGTCATCACTTTTTTCTTTTTTTTTTGGTAAGTGACTATGTCATCACTTAAAACCAGGAATTTTAAAGTTTATTCTTTCATTCATCAAATGTAAAAAACTAATCAAACAAGTGACCATAACCATAACACTAAAATAATCAAAACAGCCAGCAGCCCTGATCCTAAAATAGACTATGAAAAACCAGAGGAATATAAATTGAAAAGGAAGTGGAAATCCTAGCAAAGGTGCTTTATGCAGTATGCAGTGGTTCCAGCAAAGTTGAAAATTTATAACAGAGTCTGAAAGCCAGTGAGAAGAGAACATGACTAGTAGATACCTCAACTTCAAGGACATTAGATGAAGAGTGTGAATACAGAAATGGCTGACAGAGCCTCCTAAATCTTGTCTCTCCTTCACACTGAACAAAAACCTCCAAAGCAAAGGATGGAGGAGAAGTGCCCCTGTGAAAAAGGTAAAGGATACGTGAGAATGACAGCATCAGTAATAATAAATATAAATATAAATATATATATATATATATATATATCAATATATATTTGAAAAAGGAGGTACAGCCACCATTACGTTGATGTTAGATGCCACGAGCTAGTCACAACTGGCAGTCCAACAAACAAGAGGACACATTACGATTACATCACAAATATGTTCAATTAAGAAATTAAACTAATAAAATTCCACGTTGACTGATATGCTAGGAACTCAAACAGAGTACCAGCTTAATTTCATTACCCCTGAAATTGAATTATGCCAATTCATTGGGTCTTAGTGCTTGACTCAAGTTAGGGCAGCACTAGGATAATCGTACTCCTCAGTAGAGCCCCTATATTTGGTTAAGTTAACAACCTACTAAATCTTGCATCCATTGCATGTCTATAGTTCACTTGTAATCCTCTGTAGAGCCCCTATATTTGGTTAAGTGAACAATCTACTAAATCTTGCATCCATTGCATGTCTATATTTCACTTGTATCACTTCTAGAATTAGGCTCATGTTTCTTCAATGCATTGGATAGTTTACATTTGTATGGGATCTATTGCTTACTTCCTTTAACCTTAACATTCGCAAAATCTGCTGCACCCTTGAGCAGAATAGCCCCCAGAAATCAAGAAGCTGCATTTTCCCCCCAAGTATTAATTACCAAGGAAAAATAGCCCTGAGAAATCATGCAGCTAGAGACGCCCTTGGAAATAAATACCTTCCTATCTGCCCAATGGTACAAAGGGCAGTATTCACCATTGTCATCACCCACTTTCAATTGTTTAAGAAGCCAATATTAAAATTGGCCCAGAATTTGCCTAAGATTTTATAATTTTCATATTGCACTTTTTTTTTTTTTTTGGCAGAGGGGGGCCATGAAGTCCAATTTGCACTATGTGCAGCACATGAAATAAAGAAAATAATAGCTCTTGACAATGTAGAAAATCAGATGCAGAAAATTACGAGGTTTATTTGACTTTTTCAGTGCCTAAATAACATATACAATACACATTCTATGTAAGAGTCATAGAGTAGCAAAGACAACACACCCCAGAATTTTAACTGCTGAACATGTTGATGAAGCATTTTGCTCAAGAAACTCACATGCGGTAATAACCACAGGCTCTGCAAATAAAACCTGAAATGAAGAACAAATCATAAAACCCTTAACACTGCCCATGGAAATAGTCACGAAAAAAAAGGGGGTGTGACATTATTCAGAAAGGGCTCCATTACATTTGCACTTCATAGTGTTCTGTATTATATGAAACAGGCAAAGTTGAATTTTCTGGTCTCCAACTAGGATGTATATTAACTAAAACAGCTAAAAATATCAGTAGAGTAATAATAAGGTACGATTCAATTAAGATCAAATTTTCCGCAAATTTATTCTGCATTTGCAAAATAAAGTATATATTTTACATTCTTCAGCAATGTTGGCCTTAATTTTGATAGGCTCTCAAGCAAGCTTGCCCAAGGTACTACAGATAACCATGACATTAGCATTCCCATTCAATTCAATTTGTTTCACCATGACCCCATATTTCACCAAAATATATGACAGTTCAAAACCTAGCCTAAATATAAAGTAACAGTTATAATCCTATAACCAACAAGTTCAATTAAGTCTTGTTATCCTCAAAAGTGACCATTAACCGAACTATTACCCCACTAAATCCTCAAATCTACATAATTTAGTCTGTGTTAACTTTTAACAACGAAAGAAAACCAACACGCTAATTTTCTCCCTGCAGCAAATTTTTAATTAAATCCCTGTGCGGGTTAATAGTGAAAACACTGATTAAATGATACAAAGTTAGGAAAGATAGGCATTAAAATTACATAAACTGAAGGAACTATTGCTTAACTTCAGGTTAAACTCTCTGGCCTTCATAATTAATCTGGCGAATACCTGACCAGTGATGCATGATTCCAAATTGAAAACATCAAAATTCTCCCTTCCCAATTATATTATTCAACAAAACTAGGTTTTGTATGGACTTCATTGCCAATAAGTAGAAGAGCAAACAGAATTTTTCAGGAAAAAGTAATGGACAAAGGGAAGGGAAGCAAGGCGTTGAGCATACCTCGTCTACGTACTCGTCGAGAACGTCGTGCACAAAAGTCTGGGCGAAGAGCACACAGGGCTCCGGCCGGCCCATTCCTAGTTTTCTTGGCCGGTGTTCAGGTTCCCCACCGGTTGGATTCGAAAAACGAAAATTTTCAGGCGAGACGCGGTAGAGGGTAGAAGGTATTTGGGGGGTTTTAGAATCAAAATTTTGATTTCGCGGACCCAACTTAGATTTGGCAAAATATTGAGATATAGGTTTTATGTATCGTGAAAGCTAGTGGAAAACCGCGCTCAGTTTTGTAATGTATTATTACATTTTTTTTTTTTTTTTTCTTTCTTAGGTATGGGGTTTTGGTCTCAATCTCATTTAAGTTAGGAATACAACTCACCTACATTTTTGGGTTAATGTATTATTTACATTACAAATATATATATATATATATATATTATATATATGATTGTAAATCATGCACATAATTTGTAATTTTGTGTCATTTGAAAGGATACAATTAGTTTTACACACTATTTTTTTTTTTTTTTTTTTTTTTGGTAAATACATACATGCTTTTGGTTTTTCATCCTCTATTTGGGTATCATACTCTATTTGGGTAGTATAATTGGGTTAACCTTGAAATTATTGGGCTTAATTTTAAGTTGGAGTATTGGGTTATTGATAAAATATTCGGGGTAAGAGATTTAGGTTTGAGTTGAATTTATTTGGGCTTTGTTTTTTGTAATGTATTTGGGTTGGAGCTAAAAACATTAGGAGTTCGCTTACCAATTCCCCCAAGCTACCGGGTTATATATTTAATATTTTATTTGGTCTTGTGTGTAACTTGTTTAAGTTTCTTGACGGATTTTAAAATTTTAATTAATAGTTTAATGCATATTTTTAAATAGTATTTTTAATAATGATTAATAATAATAATATTATATTCAAAATTGAAAGTTAATAAATTAATAAAATAAAATTTTAAAAAGAAAATTTGAAAGTTATTAAGCATTAAAGGTAAAAAAGACAAAAAAAAATTACAATTATACATTTCTTTTTAGAAAATAGTAATAAAAAATCAATACTAAGATTAAAATTGGTTTAAGATAGTAAACAAAATTCAAAATAAAAATAAAAATGATTAAGAATAAAATTATAAAAAAAATATAAATTTGTGATATAAAATAGAAGAATTGAAACATTGTTCACATAAATTTTAACAAAATTACTCAACATCCACACATATATTTCTTAAACCCAAATTGTTTTAGCCCAATAGGTGGTACACTTATTTTAATTTGGTAAATAATTATAATAAAACAAATAAAAATAACAAATTGAGTAATTTTATTACTAAAACAATTATAATAAAACAATTATATTTCTTAATATAACAATGCATATAACAAGTTAGACACAACTTTACTTTTTTTAATGAACATAAGAAAGTAGAAAAAGTAGGCACTACTTTTCTCTCTCCAACTCACTTTCAAATCATTATATACAATTATTAATTATATATATAAATGTATATCTTATACATATGCAATCCGACTTGCAGAAATTTAGTTACTTCTTCCTTGATAGCTTGCTCTTTAACTTCTTCCTTTATCAATTTTTTTTTTAAAACAAATTTTTTGGCTTCTTTTATGTTACTGTAAATTAGCATACATATTGATGTGGATTTTGGTTTTTCTATCCTAAAGTGTTTTTTTTTTTAAAACAGATGGATAAAATATACGTTAATATCTCAGAAGTAACACCCACAACAAGAAATTGGACAGTAATAGTCCAAGTTTATGATAGAATTGGGACAATAACATCCGCAAAGAAAGCAAAGTTTCAACAAATCTACTTAATAGATTCAGAGGTAAGCACAAATAACATAATAAATATATTTTGGGAAAATTATGAGCACGATTTCTTCTTCCGACCGGGCTCTCTCGCCGGAGGAAACAGACCAGCTCCATCGGAGCGTGAAAAAGCATAAGCGGGATGACTATGGAGGGGATGGTATGGATCGTCCTATCATATGGAAGAGGGTGCCGAGAATACAGGTAACCCTTGGCAATCTGTATCTTTTGCCCAAGTGGTCAGGGGACAGACAAAAAAGCGAACTTTCTATACAGGGGAAGGTGAAGAGGATGCTATGGATGATCCGGGTATGACAGACATACCGCAAGACCAGGATGTGGTGGAGGAAGGGGAGCTTTGCCCGGTGGCAGATATCCCCCTGGGAAACATACAAATTATCATGGCAGAAATGGCGACGTGCATTGGTGGTGCGTACACCGGGAAAATCCTTCAGTGCAAGGATATTGGAACCCCGAATTAGGAAGGCGTGGAATCCGGAACAAGGATGTGAGCTGGTCGATATTGATAATGGGTACATGGTAGCAAGGTTTTATACTCGTGAAGACTACCCGAAGGTTCTTAATGAGGGACCATGGTTGATCCCGGGTTATTATCCGATGATATCAAAACGGCGCCCGAATTTCGGGCCATTGTTATTGTTGTACTCCACCTTGGGGTGGGTACGTTTCCCAACCCCCCCCTTGGGTTATTTGATGATCCCTCACTTTGGGTATAGCTAGAACACTTGGGAAGGCGATTAAAGTGGACAGGCATTCGGTTGACACCGGAAAAGGGAGATTCGCGCGGGTATGTGTCGAAATTAATCCGAACAACCCTTTACCTCCAAATGTATTAGTATGGGGGAAAAAACAACCGGTGGAATACGAAGGTCTGCATAAAATATGTTTTAAGTGTGGACGGTATGGACACAAAATGGAGAGTTGCGGTAGTCCTAAGGATACATCCAGCGAGGGGGAAGATATCCAGAAAAAGGAAAATATTAGGAATACTGGGAGTACGGCGGCTCAACCTTTTGGGCCATGGATGCTCCCGGCACATGTCCGACGGCGACAACAACAAATGCAGGCCAGAATGAGTCAGAAAAGTATGCCGGAGAAGGCGAACAGAAGACCGAATGAGAAGATTGAAGCGGATATTCGGGCTTCCCGGTCCAGGGATCCAGCAGCGGATGGGTCACCACAATTTGTGTTTGGGGTGAATAACGCAGACCGAGGCAAAAAAGTCTTGTCAACAACATCATGCGGGACAGGGGGAAAAGGTACCTCCGCACTAGGAGGCGGGAAAACGAAATATTCGGTTTTGGCTGATTTACAAGACGAGTCCGTACCAGATTTGGAGGCTCTTAAATATAGAATTAGAAACATTCCTCAAGGGGGAAATAGTGGGGGCCACGAAAAAGCCCAAAATTAAACTAGAAAGAGGAAAATCATCAAAAGGCGTACAAGATAGTGGGAATTTAAGAAAAGATGCGGGCCACCATGCTCATAAGTCTAATGCTCCTAAAAATAGTGGGACAACCACTAATAATAATAATAATAATAGACAAGGTACAGAATCGGTTGGTCCAAGGGGAGGTTTACTTGTTAACAAAAAGGATATACCCCGGCCCCCAGCTCGGATTCAGAAGCAGGAGAAGTATATAAGTAAGGAGCCATCCGGAGTTTCGGCAAGTATGGATATTGACAATAGTAGTCGGAATGATGCATGCATGGGACAGTCTGGCAGTTCCGGGGAGCCACCTACAACAGGGAACAACCCCGGCGGAAGACATCTCCATGGAGGTTAGTAACCCACCCGAACCACCCCCCTCGACATCTCAATGATTAGTACGTTGATTTGGAACCCAGGGGGGATAGGAAGCGAAGGAAACTCGATGCATCTTCGAGAGATGATTAAGGAACATAAGCCGGCGATTCGCATTGCTGGAAACAAAGACTCATAGTAGTCAGGTAAGGTACTTTTTGGAGAGCATCGGCTTTTCGGACATGATGGCGGTCGAGCCTCTCGGCTACGTCGGGGGTGTGTGGTTGTTGTGGGACAAGCATCGAGTAGAGATTTATTGTGTAGCGTGGAATGACCAAATGATCACCGGAATAGTTAGTGAGGCAGATGGTGATAGTTGGTTGTTAACGGTGGTATACGCCTCTCCCGAGGCGCACACCCGGAAGAATTATGGAGATATGTTCAGAATGGGGACGGTGGTGGATATCCCCTGGATCCTAACGGGGGGCGCCAACCACCCACTCGACAAGGTGGGATAAATGCGGGGAGACCTATCAACCGATTTCTAGCAAATCAATTGAGAAATAATACGATTAATTCATGTTGTCGATGGATACGGGTTTTGCGGGTCCAAAATTCACATGGACAAATGGTAGAAAGGGGATAAGTAATACTCAAAGAGCGAATCCAGCCGGGGGCTTGGTGTAATAGTAAATGGAACTTGAGGTATGAAGGGGTCATAGTGAAACACTTGTTGCGTGCTGCACTCACCATCCGCCCGCCCGAGAGGATGTGAGGATAGCACAACGGGGGGTTTTCACCGGTTTAAGGTTTTTGGAGGCATGGTTTCATCATCCAGATTTCAATCGATTAGTGGAGGAAAAGCGGGTGGAAGGAACCATGCAATATCGTGGAAGCCATGGACAATTTCAAAACCTCGATTTGGAAATGGAATAAGGAAACATTTGGGAATATTTTCTGAGGCGTAAGAAGAGATGTAAAGCACGGATCTTGGGGGTGCAGGGGCCATGCTTAATAGTACACATCATCACTCTCTATATAAATTGAAGCGAAAATTATTAATAGAATTGAGGGGTAATTCTTAAACGAGAGAGGAAGCTCATCATGGGGCGGCAAGCGAGGATTCATGGCTTAAGGACGGGGAGAGAAATACGAGGTTTTTCCATGCTTGGGTTAAACATCGGAAAAATCGTAGCCGTATAATTCAATTGAAAGATCGAATGGTAACCGGTGTGATAATGAGGAGAAAGCAAGAAGGGACAAGAGCTTTCTATGTGGATCTTTACACGAAAGACCCTTCGATACAATGGAATTCGGAAGGGTGGTCTTTTCCGAAGCTAAAACGTAATGCTATTAAGTGGCTGAATAGGGAGGTAACTAACTATGAGGTGAAACTAGTCATGACAGGCTTGGTCGTCGGACAAAGCACCTGGGCGGATAATCTCACCGCCTTTTTTTCAGTAAAATTTTGGAGAGTGGTGGGAGCGTCCGTTTGTACCTTTGTGCGTGACGTCTTCCGCACCGAAAAGTACCTAGGAACTCAAATCGAGCCTAATGTCATCTTGCCAAAAAAATGAAGGCAACCCGAGCACATTTCCCGGTTTCGTCCTATTTGCCTTAGTAATGTCATTGTGAAGGTTGTGAGTAAGATCATTGCCAATAGGGTTAAACGGGTGATCGGGGACTTAACTGGGGTTTGGCAATCAAGCTTTGTCCCCGGGAGACAAATCTCCCGATAATATCGCTTTGGCACAGGAAAGCATTCACACGATAAGAAACAGGAACGTGGAAAGGAGAGATGGTGGTCAAGATCGATCCGGAAAAGGCGTATGATCGTGTCGACCGGGGTTTCTTGGATGAGGTGCTCCGCAGCTGTGGGTGCTCGGGCCGCCATACGAAAGGGGTGATTCGGAGTTGTTTGGAGTCTACTACTCTATCCATACTCCGGAATGGGTCGAGATTGGAACCTTTCAGCCCGAGAAGAGGTCTCCGTCAAGGAGATCCGCTATCTCCGTATCTTTTCGTTCTCCGCATGGAGGTGTTAGGGCAGAAAATCCAAAAGGCGGTGGATAGGAACCCGGGGCGGGCGTGTCGGATAGGTAGAAGCGGTCCGAAATGTGCCCACTTGTTCTTCGCCGATGACCTTCTCCTCTTTGGAGAAGCAACTACAGAACCAGGCTACGTTAATGCATAATATCCTACAAGAGTTCTGTCTTAAGTCGGGGCAACTTGTGAGCATCCCTAAATCTAAGGTATGGTACTCGCCAAGCACACCCCTTGGAGTGGTCCGAACTATCACTGGACAATTTGGTATCCCCTCCACGCCGAATTTAGGGAAATACTTGGGAGTGCCTCTCATTCACGGGAGAGTCGAGTAGGCATTTTGACTACATGTTGGACCGGATACATGGCAGCCTCGGGGGGTGGAAAGGACGGTTGTTATCGCAAGGCCTAGACTACTCCCCTCATTCAACGAATACGGCGGGAATCCCATCCTACATTATGAATACTTGCAAGCCGCGGGTAAGACAGTAAGGAGGCTATTGAGAGGGCCAATCGGAGATTCTTCCGGGGGGACTCAAGTACCAGTATGTCAGTGCACTCGGTGGCGTGGAGCCAGATTTGCCAACCAAAGCATGTTGGGGGATTGGGTCTTCGTCCCGTGAAGTGTATGAATGAAGTGCTCCTAGCCAAGTTAATGTGGAGATTTCTTAAACATCCAAATGAGCTTTGGGCGAGAGTACTGTCTGCTAAATATGGGGAGATTGGGAACGACTTCGCGGACGGTAACAAGAAGTCGAAGTCTATTGTCCGGAGAGGCATGTTGACTGGATTGTCGAGGTTAAAAAAGGGACTCTGCACAGATGAAAATGGGGGCTTGACAACCGACCTTTGGTGGGTACCGTCGGCTACAGTGAAGTTCACCGTGAAGTCGGCATATGAGTTACCGAGGATCAACGGGCCACACCAATCCTCTTTCAACCGGAGAGCATTATGGAATTTCAAGGGACCATCGAGGGGATCATTATTGCTTTGGCAGATTTGCCATGACCGACCGAAGACGAATTTGCTACTGTGGGAGAGGCACATTCGCGAGGAGCCCAAATGCCATCTTTGCGAGAAAGCATATGAATCAACGTTGCATGCTATTAGAGATTGTCAACTAGCGAAGGAGGTATGGACATGGCTATTACCACCGCCCTTGAGGCAAACATTCCGGTTGGGGGATGAGGTTAAAGCTTGGGTCAGCCTGAATTTGAGGTCGTACGAACGCTTTGGACATGCTTATAAGCATTGGATGTATATATTTCGTCAAGGAGTACTCGATTTGTGGATCGCGGCGTAATATGAGGATTTATAGGGATATCGAATGTCCCGCGCCGCTTTATGGGGTGTCGGAGAGTGTTCTTAGGAAAGCCATGGAGTTGGTAGCAACCTTGAGTAGGTAGACAGTTGTGTTCTTTCCCACCTTTGTGGAGGCTTTGTAATTACTTTTGTGTTATGAATATAATACCCCATTTAAGGAAAAAAAAAAATAATAAATATATTTTGTACAATAATTATTAAACCACAACATTACATATTTTCAATCTATATGTAGGGAACCACAATAATAGCTATGCTATTCGAAAAGACAATAAAGCATTTCGATGATCCAAAACTCAAATATAAAAGAAACAGATAACCCAAATATATGCATCCCGCACCTGGGGCGGAATGTACATACTAGTATATATATATATGTTTTTTTTTGTTTTTTTTGTTTTTTTTGGTAAATAAGTATATATATATGTATTTGTCAACTTAATTTTTAGTTTATGTTTCAAAAAAACTTTATAAAAAAAAATAATATTGTTATCATTATTTTGATTAAAAAAATTAGTTGGTTAAAGTATTTACAATTAGTTTTATTTTTTTTACTCTACAAAATATAATTAAATTATTTAATCGTTTAATTTATTCTTTTGTTACATTCGAAATATGTATTTATATTTTATTTTTTTGAATTATTTTTTAACTAATTTGAACTTTAATTTTTAATTTTTTTTTCCTTAAATTATTATTTTATGAGTAAAAATTATAATACATGTGATTTTTTTAAAAATATACTTATAAATAATACATGATGTGAGACAAAAATAATTTATTGTATTATTATTTTTATATATTGTCAAATATAGCAAATAAAATTTATAATAAATTAGTATATCGTCATTTATACATATTGAATTTTTATTATGTGATAAACGATCTAATATACATATAAACATATTAATTAAACCTTCAAGATAATATAATAATTAAATTATTTCTACATCAATGAACTTGAAAAAAAAAACGACTAAAATCATACTAGTAATCATATCACATTAATTGTTCTTTAAAAAATCATGATATAAATAAACTTTCATCCGAACAAAACAAAGAAAAATCAAAATATATTATTAAATGTCAAAAAGACATAATTATGACTACATACACCATAAATTAAATAAATATATATTATAAGGGAAATACCTAAAACTTACAAAAACACATAATTCCTGTGGAATAGAACAATTTTCTATTATTTTCTAATAAGATTAGCACGATCCCATGGAATTCAATTCATGAACCTCATTGGTTAGACTATTACCTATAGTTTTTCCCCTTAAAATATATTTCTCACTTATCCAAACCTGTTGTCATCCAATATCCAGGAATTTTCCCAGAAATCATGAAGGATCTTAGAGCATGAGATCGCTAATAATGGACATTTTGACTGTGTAATAACTCAACTACAGCTGTAACAACAGCCTTTCCTTCGGAAGAGATATCTAGGCTAGGTTCTTCTATTTTCTTATTCAAAAGTTTGTCAAGTTCTCCTCGAAGTTTCTGCCCAAAAAGAAAAAGGAAAGGTAATCTCAGGTAAAATGAAATGAAGTCTCTACAGAAAAATGATACTGAGAAAAAAAAAATGTTTAAAGTTACCTTTATTAATTGTAATATGTTATCTGAAGCTGAAAAGTGAAGATACCCGCCAAGCATTTCGATACCATTTCCACTTCTGCTGGGGATGAGATTTCCTCCGAACATTAATAGAGCGTAGTCTGATATGTTTGTTGAGCCTCTTATGTAAATACCGGTAGTTTTGACCTTTTCGCTGTAAACCAAGTATGGGAGAGGGAAAAGATGAACTCCAGCATTCACAGATGCTGGATGGATATCAACTTTTCCAACTTCTTTAGTATAAAGAGCAGTTCTCTTTCCTCGTCTTTTGCACTGCACAACATTTGGGTAGAGCCCAGCACAAAGGATTGCACAAACCATTTCTAGATCTTTCCCGTATTGGTTGTAACCCTGCCAAAGCACAGAATCAGCGAAGCATAGTTTTAGTTGTTAGTCACAGTAAGATACACACTCCCTAAACACCATAAACAGCCATCCAGAAAGTGAGTTTAGACTTTAGAATGAATAGGTAAATTCATCACGGCACACAAAAAACTGCGCTGCATTAGATTGACACTTGGACTTTTAATTCTAAGAATAGTGATATTAAAAATTATAAAATCAATAAAAGTAGATAACTTACATTGACACCCCTTGACTTATCTGCAAAACCAATATCTGAAAGTAGATCTAGAAACTGATTTCTCATATCTTCCATCATTTGCAGGGTTACAGGTGATAAAAAATTTTCCCAGCAGAAGGTTCTTGCATTTCCATAACGTTTTGCATCCTTCCAACCTTCAAATGCTTTGAGAACGGCTATATGATCACTGTCACCCATAAAAGAAAAAAATAATAATAATCACAATGACTGTCTAAAATAAATTGTAAACAAAGGGGTATCATTTTTAATTTCATAGTCTAACCTGCATGAATCACCAGCAAAAGACCTCTTGGCAGCATCAGCTTCCTCTTTCCTACTTAATGGAAGGACAAATGGGTCACGATGTGCAAGGGCAGCAGCAATTGTTAAAGCAGGATTCAGGCATTGAAAGATGGAACCCATGAGAAGCATCTTCCCAATATTCGGATCCACAGGCAGGGTGCACAAATGACGCCCTGAAAAAGTAACAATGAGAAGCTAGGAGGACATGTGATAACTGTAGAGATATCATACAATAAGTTGTACCAAGTGGTGTGAGCTCTTCTGTGTCATCTAAAGCTCCAATTGTCTTCAGAAGCTCAATAGCATTCTGAACAGCAAGAGGATCTGGAGGTTGAAGTGCCTTTGCCAAAAATGAAGCAACAGAACCCAGTTGCAAGCTTTTGATATGTAGACATAACTCTTGCAAAGGAGTCCTAAGTATTTCAGGAAGTTGATACTGGGGCATGGCATCATGAATCAATTTAGGATACAATCTATAACAAACCCCAGGTTGCACACGGCCAGCACGACCACGTCTCTGTAAAGGTCAGAACAATGTAATGAAACAGAAAAATTTATAGATTAAGGTGCTTCAAGAAGTAAATGGAATAATTGAAAAGAACATCTTGATGTCATCCGTTAAATGCAGAAGAAATTAATAAGAGGAAAAAAAAAGCAAAACAAAAAGCATTTGAACCTGGTGCGCTGAAGCTTTTGAAATCCATGAAGGTAGTAAACAAGCTAGTTTGTTAAGGGCGTCATAACTAGTTTCCTTCGACTTTCCACAATCCACAACATAAACAACATCATCTATAGTAATACTGCTCTCGGCAATGTTGGTTGCCAATACAATTTTTCTGCAAAAGGTATATCAAAGCAACTTAGTCCGAAAAATCCATTTAAGGTTGATCCTGCTATCTAAAAAATTAAGCCTTAACTAACTCGAGGCAAAAAAATATAAACTGATGAAACTGTGGCGCAACAGTAGTCATAGGAGAATACTTTTTTCAGTTCTCCCCACTGCAACAACTAATAATTAGTGATCACACACAATGCAAAGACAAGCCTTTTCAAATTTAAAATGAAGTATACTAGCGCAGACCATAAAGATCAAGTCATGCTCATGTGGAGAAAGATCCAATAGTTATTGGTCCCAATAATCTCACAGACATGAAAAATCTAATTGCTAGGCACTAGGCACTGAAAAAGAAATAACCACGGGAACAACATAAGAAACAAAAATAAGGGCCTCTACTTCTCACACTCAGCCCCAGCGAAGAAAAGATAAAATTAATACATAACACATTGTATTTCAAACATAGGGACACACTCACCACTTTGAAAATATTTTGAGGGAAGATTAAAAAGGAATGATAATTATGCAAATACCTCATTTTAGGGGGTGCATGATCAAATATTTCACGTTGATTGATTGTAGACATTGAACCATGAAGAGGAAGGACTAGGAATCTGCCAGCATCACCAAGGAAGTTGTTTGCTTTAATTTGATCATGCACTTTAGTAATATCATCCCAACCAGTAAGAAATACAAGAATTGCTCCATTGGCTACATTGCGACAAATATATTCTATTGTTGCTTCAACCTGGATGATAAATATATTTCCGTAAGATTCTCTAGCTACCATGTGTTGGGCTCAAAACTTAAAGGGAAAGATCCAAAATGAGAGCATCAATGACAAGTTAGCAAAAAAATTATAGTTTATTTAGTATGGAAGTATTGACTTGTGACAAGAAATTTAACAGAAACGATTTAGACAACAATTTCTATCTTGATATGTTATGGATGATGATAATTTGTTTATTAGATGTTAAGCATGCTATCCCATAAACTCTGCAACCAGAATAGAGGCTGTAGACTCATCGACCTTGGAAAAAATTGGGAAGTTTTTGTTGATTATAGCTGAAGTGTGATATATGTTTCCAGTAGGACAAAACTTTATGCAGAACTGAAAGATGGAATAAGAAAGTTCTTTAACTTGAAAAAAGAATACATACAATGCCTAAATCAAGTTTTGAACCAGACCAAGCTTCAAGGGACTGTCTTGTACTTGCACTGTAGCCCTTGTAGTGAGAGTCAATGTCCACATCCTACAACATGAAAGAAAGAAATGAATTTTTTGAGTCTAAACATAACACCATCTTCATGCATTGATTAGAAAAACTAATATGAAATAAAGACACATTATAACCAATAGAACAGCAAAGGGAATAGTTATCATTCGTATTTTATTATTTGAGATTTTGGTTCAAAGTAATTTTAAGCAATAGAAGCTTCTTCTCCTTTGTCATAATCAACAAACTCCCAGATGGTAACCATATCAATCTCAACATCAAGAATAGGGTGTTTTTAGCATATATAAACCTCTCCGCACAATGGATAATGTGAAAAGCACCAGTACCTCAAGGGGTCAAATGTTACACTTTCATGAACAACTACTATATTCACTATTGGTCATACCAGTTCATCATATTGAAATCGTAATTAATGAATGGTTGGGCTTCTAGAAAAAAAATGAAGAGATATGGATAGGGTTGATTAGAAAATGTTAAGCCAACTAACAAGAATAAGATACCATAAAAGTTCATGCATCAAAGATCAAATGAATGTACTCAAGCTACTGATACAACCAAATTTCTACAATACTTCAGTAAAGAACTTAAAGATATATATAAGCTAACCTTCTATTAATATGTTAACAGCTGAAGAAAAATTTGATCATTTTCTCTAGAAATGTGAATAAGTATATAATGCAACTTCTCATGCACCATGAACACGTCGTGCAAATATGAGACCAAAAACAATACCTCAAAAGATTCACTTATAGGATCTTCTCTCTTATACTCCTGCTGCTGCCGCCTCCTTCCTCTTGAGTTTCCTAGAATGCTTTCAGACTCTGGCTTGATTATATATTTAGTTTTCTCCAATACATCTTCTAAAAAGAACTCTGCCACAGGAAAAGTCAGCCCCTGTGAAAGGAACCGTTAGGAAATAGTTCAGGTGAATATAGCATATTTAACAAATAACTGATGTATGAATTTCAATACCGGAATATGGATTGTGGGTGCATTTCCGAAATATTTAGAAAACAAGTCCGCATTAATAGTAGCACTCATCAAAATGAGACGAAGATCAGGACGTCGAGGAAGTAGATCCCTTATGATAATTAATAGAAAGTCCTCATTCATGCCCCTTTCATGGATTTCATCAATCATCAAATGACTAACTCCTCTGAGATCTGGGTCCTGAACCTGTGAAGTACATAAGAGTAGAATTAACGTGAATTATATCAATGATCTGCTTAAATAATTCAGAACTTTTTCAGGTTGAAACATACTAATGTATACAACCAGAGAAGATGTCATACTGTGCAGAGGCCTGATATACTACAATTGCCAGGGACACTGGCGTGGAGTAGGTTTACCATAAACTTTAACATCAAGGCATTAGGAGAAGCATATAAAAGTTACATGCTCACGAGATATTCATTACAAACAGACCCTAAATTATCTGAGGGGTGCAAACCAGATGTTTGAAAACTTGTATGTTAGGAAGACTTTAAAAAGGAAAAAAGTCTTGGGAGGGAAGATAACTAGAAACTTTTAGAGTGAAGTAAAATTGTATGCTGACTCCATTGGGCCATCTAAAACATTTACTATGAGAAAGTTACCTTCATTTTCAAAATCATACCATCTATCTCACATAGAAACATGAAAGACTGAAAACTTAAGCTGTTGGAGAACATCAACTAAACCAACACGCTAGTTTGCAGACAATATGCTGAAGCTAATACAAAAATAAAAAACACATCAATCCTACCAACCCCTAAATTTGGCTTGAAGTAGTATAGTCTCATCATAAACAATTACATACCAATTGACGAAGTAGCACTCCTGTTGTGCAAAATAACAACCTTGTCTGAGCAGAACGATTTGAATCAAGTCGAACCTGGTAACCAACAGTCTCTCCAAGATCTTCTCCCCTTTCACAAGAGATTCGAGCAGCAACAGAGATGGCAGATATTCTACGAGGTTGTGTGCAGATAATGTTACAATCAGCACCCTTTAGAGATGATATCTCCTCCTCCAGAATAAATTGAGGAAGTTGTGTTGTTTTGCCACAACCTGTCTCTCCTGAAACAACCAACACCTGTGACAAAAATATAATACTGACAATTAGCAACATGACACAAAGGATTGTTGAAGAAATGTGAAAACTTCAAAATGAACCATAAGTGTTATCATTCATCAAAAAAAAAAAAGAAAAAAAGAATCATTAGTGTAATCACTAGATTAAATGCAAAACTCAATCAACAATTTCAAAGCATTAATGAATAGGACACACCTCATCTATGTCTCTTAAGATGTTTAAAATTATTTTATTTTAGTGTTTTTTTTTAAAAAAAAAAAAAAAAAAGAAAAAAAAAGAAGAAGTTATCTTGTCCAATACATTAAAGAAGTACAGTTAAGCAAATCCACCAATGCTAATAAATTCAAGTAGTTCTTATTCCTATCACTTGAAAAATGTAAAATATTCCAATATAAAGGAATTGCACCTGATTTGCTGCCACGGCACTCAGAAACTCTGATTTTACATTAAATGCTGGAAGCTTCTCCCTGAACAAAAGCATTGCCTTTACACTATCACTTTCCTGCAAGTAAAATAATTCAACTTCCATCAATATGCTCAGATGAAACAGTGAGCAGCTCTTTCCTATTGGCAAGGCAGACAGATGGCAAAATACCTTTATATTTTCTTGCTTCCTCTTAAGTTCGTGATTAAGTTGCTCTTTGACAATGTCAGACTGTGACACCTGAATAGGTTTCGCTAGTTCTGCTGCACTGGATGATCCTTTGGAAGACTGAGATGATGTAGAATAGGAGTTACCTAAATCTTTTGTAACCTGTGAACTATCCAATAAATGTCCAAGTTTTCTCTCAGTCTCAGTAGACATCCTTATCTGTAACCCGAATTACGTAAAGACATGTCAATTTTCAAGCAACATGAGGATGACTATTAACTCAAAAACAAGTCAATTCCATTTAACCTCTTTCTTAGTGGATCCATGACGCTCATCCAGATCTGCCCTGTAGTTTGGCAGTGGAATTTTGCTGACAACAAGTGCTCTTCCCTTGTTATATGCATGGCTATCTTTCCACAAATACAAGAAGAAAAAAAAGAAGAAAACTAGCAAGTCATCCACTGAAACAGCTGCAATCACGAATCAAAGTCCAACATGCACATACATAAAAACTTGTAAAAGCACACGCTAATGACTCTCTGACAGTTCCAATTATCTTTGACACATTATTAATGTAGTAAATAAACATAAAAAACTAGTAGCACTACATAGCACCATCTTCCATTGAGAATTTATCAGTACATTGTCTACTCTCCCCCACCCCCACCCCCCCCATCACTTGTCTCCTTTTCTTTTTCTTTCTTATAAAGTAATATTAAACAGCAGCAATAATCTTCTAAGCATCATGTGCACTAGCTTGCTTGAATCTGGTCTTTCATTCACTAGTATCCTCAGAACTAGGGAGACAGCTTTTTCAATGATATAATATAAGCACTATACTAGGTACCACTGAGATCTAAGTTAAAACATGTATATGAATGAGGAGACAGTTGATCAATATTTGAGCTTGAAAGCTTATAGTAATAGACACTTACAAGTAGAGACCAAATTGATAAGCCATATCAGCTAATATATCTTGATCCTCTCTTTTGAAGTTCTGCCTTATAACCATCTCCTGATCTCCTCCATTTTTCAATTGCTCCATCTTTGCCCACCACTCATTCTCATCCATCACCTCCATCTACACAAAATCACAAATGAACCCATGAGGGCACATGAAATCCTACATAAATAAACATTTTATAAACAAAACAATGGATACACATGTCAACCATCCAACCTGTAGATACATGGATATAGAGACACTATATAAGAAAAAAATAAAACAATGATATCTGATATAAATCAAACTTCTCGGAAACTAAAATCCAACATGATTACAAAAGAAACACTCAGTTCCATCTCTCTATAAGGATATTTGATAAAACAACAAATATGTGGTACAAAGGGAAAAACGAGCAATTGAGATTGAAAAACGAGTACCTTAGGAGCATTTTGCCGGAGACGTTCAGCTCTCCAGACAGGGTCCCACCATCGTTGTTCCCCACCTCGTCCGCCTCGGCCTCCACCGCCATTTCCACTACCACCTCCACCTCTACCTCTACCTCGTCCCCCGCCGCCGCCGCCACCACCACCACCACGGCCTCCTTGGTAGTTAGGACGGTATGACATGGCTGAGTATGAGAGTTGAAGATGCCTGCGCGCGAAACAAATGGGTGCCGCAGATGAAGAAGAATTGCGAAAGAGAACAATAGTAAAGGAGTTGCTGAAGCACCGTGACACTAACTGCTGCTGCATCGGGGTCGGGGTAGGAACAGAATTATAGCTGATTCCATTTTGCACTATTCTTTTTCTAACCTACTATACTAAATTCAACTTTTTTTTTTTTTTTTTAATATTATAACACCAGGGTGTATTAGATGAATTTAGGGATGCCATATTCAAGTCAATCTCATTAGAGCAGGTTTGTCTCTTACGAAAGGAAGTTTTGGCCCTAATATTGGTTTAAACCAAAATCATATATGAGTTTGAACCTTCAACTTCATGTGTCTGTCTTGTGGTTTAATTCAACTTCATTATTGAATAAAATACAATACTTATAAACCCCAAGGCGTGTGAGGTTGTATCCTAACTTAAGTGAGACCTATATTTCGAACAACCGTTTAAAATTAAATGTCAGTTGAATTGGAGCCATATTAGGAGAAGTTCTCCCTATAACTAATAGGGTTCGAATTGAGACTCCTTTTTAGTTAGTTTTTTCATGTTTGGATTTGAGTCGCATTAGAGTCTATTGTGAGAACTATTCTTACACCTATACATCTATGGATTAAAACTCGACATCTTACGTAAGAAAAAAATCAAATCTTTTCTAATTGGACCAACAAGTGTTGTAGCTCAAAAAAGATTTGTTTTGGTTAATAATTCATGTCCAAAATCACTTTAAACCTTAATTAATTTAGAGTCAAACTGTGTTGGACCTATTGGACTCAAGAAAGATTTGTTTTGGTTCCAACTTGAGATTTTGACAAGCCCAATAAACAGTTACATAGACCAATAATCAAATCTTAAAGTATGGGCTTTCTAGACTATGGTAACCGATCGCATTTAACGGCCCGTACTATGCTTGTCTCTTATCGCTCTGGTTTTCTTCCACTTCTATTTTAATTGTCACCGGAAAAAGTCCAAGATCTACACTGCCAAAAATTACCAAGTTCTAACTTCCACGAACCGAGTCGACGACGGGTTGGCTGTGCGGCTCAGTTGGGGCACCGTGTATTGATAATTGACGATGGTGGATCCGGGGAACTCGACACTTGGAAAAATGCTGCTGGATGAGATCACTCCGGTGGTTATGGTCCTCCGCACTCCTCTGGTCGAAGAGATTTCTCAAAGAAATCATCTTTCTTTCATTGAAATGCTCAGCCCCTTCTGCGTCTTCAACAACATCGATGGTAATTTATTGTAAACCAAATGAGAATATAAAGGTCAAGGTTTGGAAATTTTAGAATTTCTATTGTTTCTGCAGTGCCAGTGAGGACCGCCAGTGATCAACCGTACAGGCTACAGAAGTTTAAATTGCGTTTGTGTTACGCATCCGACGTTAGACAGCCAAATGTAGAGGTAATAACTGCAGTACGAAATTGTTTTATGTTCGCCTCTGTGATTCTGTTGATTTAAAATGAAATTATATGTCTTTCCTGCGTATCATTGTTTATGAATTTTTTGGCTGGAATGAGTTTATTTCCAACAATGTTTCTGATTCTGAGGGCTAAATTTTGTACAACCAGGTTGCTAATGATCGAATAAAACAAGTAATCACTAGTGCTGGAGAAAAGGATTTCCCTGAGGTATCCTCAGAAACGGTGCCAATGGAGACAGTTCTATCAAGTAAGTTTTATGAATGTCCTAAGCAATGCTGGATCTTTTGCGGTTTCTTTCAATTGCACATGACACATATTTTTCACTGTTTCTGGAATCACCTATGGCATTAGTAAACTAGAGAATGCAGTGTCCATTAATTGCTAAAAATGCTAGTGACTATTGTGTGTAAAGTGTCAGTCCTAAAGTATGCGTGGGTGTACTGTTGTCAAGCATTTATAGCAATAGGTCAAAGATTCCTAAGTACTATTCCTCTACTTGAAGCATTGAAAATTTTAGTAGATTCCTGATTTGCATTTACTAATGGACAGCTCATATTCTTTTGCAGCCTCTCCAACCAAGCTTTTACCATCTTGGTTTCTCTTTTTCAATAAAGAGCTTGTGCGGACAGTCTCTTTTTCTGAACATGAAGCCTTTGATCATCCAGTTGCATGTAAGATTTCAGCTTTGCTTCTCGTTCCCCTGGCCTCCATTTTTTCTCTCTCGCCTATTGAGGAAAAATTTAAAGAGATAATTGGTTCTCTTTCTTAAGTTGCCTGTAATATATAAACCCGTAGCTAATTCCAGGCAAGAATTTGTTTACCTTGTTGCATTTTATCTGATTGTAGGTCTTCTAGCTGTTTCTTCAAAGGATGAAGATCCTATAAACAAATTTGTTGACCTTTTCAATAACGACCAGTTGCCCCCTCTTTTCAATGATGGTTCAATGGATCCAAAGATTCTTAAGCATTTTGTGCTGGTGCATGATAATCAAGATGGCACAGCAGAGAGGTAACTTAAACCCAGATCAATATCACTTGCTAGAGAAAAGCCACCTTAAGTTGTAGCATCATCCAAGGCCCTGTATGTTGCTTTTTCGGAGCTTAGTAATTTTATCCATGACAGCATGAAATAACCTGAATTTCAAAAAAGTTTCATGAATGCAGAAATAAAGTGATCACTGCCATCTTCAATATGTAAAGGATGTACTGAATTAAGGAGATATGAGAGAATGTTCTCTGATCTAATCCTGTCTGTTATGTTCTTTTCTGTTATTTTGTTCACTGGTTTTAGGGATTTTTTTTTTGGTTCGGTTAAACATACCATGGAAAGATTTATAAAGAAATAAATAAGTATAATTGGGACTCTTGAGAGATGACTCACTATATATTCTGCTCAGGGTATCAGGTATTGCCACATAATGTCCCCTTGCCTGAAATGAAGATGAATGTCGTAATAGTGATTGTCGCACTAAAGTTTCTATAAGAAATGTATAGGACATGAGAGAAGATAGTGTCATTGGTGTGCAGTCCTTAGTTATGTAGGAGCAGTAGTTAGCATTGTGTTCCTCTGGTTTTCATACTTTGACGAGTGTGATCTTAAAGAGACGTATCTGTTCAATCATATGGTTTTCTTTTTCTGCCTTTAGCTTATGGGCCCAATTAGACACAGATATATTTCTGGGTTAATGAGTTTCTCGTTTTCTTGGACAGCTTATGTAATGTTTTTCTATATTATAATATTATCTACCTTTGACCTAAAAATTGAAAATGTTCAAAACTTTTGGTTTTCTGCAGAGCAACCAAAATATTGGCTGAAATGAGGTCTACTTTTGGGGCAAACCATTGCCAATTGTTGTGTATAAATTCTTCCGAAGATGGGGCAGTGGAGCATCATGAGAACCCTTGGGTATCATATGTAAGCTGCACTTGAGGACCATATTGAGTTTCCAGTTTATTGCTTTCTTATTTAATTGAAGATTGTAGTTAACCAAACGGGCTTAAAAAGGCTTTTTCCCTTGTCCTCTGTGACAGAAAAATAATGGTCCAGATCTCCGGCAGCTTGGTTGCTTTCTTAATATGGATGATATGGATGAGGTGTTTTTCTTCAAATCTCTGCAATTTTTTTGGCTCATGTGGTGTTCCAGAAAATATATGCTCATTATAATGGAAGTGTCTTGGGGTGTTTTGAGATAAATGTTAAAGTTTTCCTTTTTTTTTGTGCAGTTGAAAAATGCTATGCAAGACCTGTCTTCTAAACACATCATTCCATACATGGAGCAAAAAGTTCGTGTTCTAAATCAGCAGGTATGCTACCTCTGTCTGTAAGCATATTTGCTGCATTTACTTCAGAGTATAATTGTTTGGGTAGTTTTTAACTGGCATTTTCTAGTCTTATTAATTTCATGATTTTGCTTAATGATAGGTTTCTGCTACAAGGAAAGGATTTAGAAACCAAATTAAAAACCTTTGGTGGAGAAAGGGAAAGGAAGATGTTCCAGACAACCCCAATGGTCCCACGTATTTATGCAACTCCTTTTCTTATCCACCAAGCTTCTTGCTTTAAGGTCATTTTTTTTTTTTTCTATACTTCCCAACCAATCTGATTTGATTTGTCTACTTTCTACTGAAGGTACACTTTTAGCTCCATAGAGTCACAAATAAGGGTTCTGGGAGACTATGCCTTTATGTTACAAGATTATGAGCTTGCATTGTCAAACTATAAACTGCTTTCTACAGATTATAAACTTGACAAAGCATGGAAACATTTAGCTGGTGCTCAGGTAGTTATGCTTCTTTCCTGTTTGTTGTTTTGGTTAGTCATTCACATGCAATGCTGGGAAGTGGTTTAATATTACTGCTGCTTGATAGCTGTGGTCATGCTCAATAAATAGTGCTCTTACATAGAGCACTTGTCTTCTAAATATATGATGGGATACATTGGTTATCTGGAGGTTTTGTTTTTCTGCTGTTTAAATATGTTAAAGATAGTATTAATTTCATTTGTTATATGTGGTTTAAATTTCTGAAGATGTCTACTTGAATTCCAAAGTGATAGCTATGAAATTTTAAGGTACTGCAGAATTAGGTAGATATTTGAATCTAGTAAAGTTCACTTCCTTCAAAGCCATAGCGCGGATTAACTGTTGAGCTAAATTTCCAAATCTGTGCTAAATCGTGGCCTCCTTTTTATTGTATCTTGGTACTTTTGTTACATCAGGGAGTGTGGAGGGTGCAGGAGATTTCACCCTCCGAGTTGATGTTATCTTATTAGATTTTTGGTTTAGATGCTTCTAATAGTAAATATTCTATATTTGAGATATATACAATAATGCTCATTCAATTATTGTGATAAATTTTGACAGGAGATGATGGGACTAACACACTTTATGTTGGACCTATCGAGCAAGGAAGCAGAATACTGGATGGAACATGCATTTTCCACATATTCAGTAAGGCCAAGCCTTTCATGCTGAGTGGTGTTTATATTAATATATATATATATATATATATATATATATATATATATATATATTTTAGAATGGGAGTTCAGCAAAGAACTAATTTAGTATTTCTTGTGTAAAACGCTACTTTTTAGATTAAGTGTTCTTGTCTATGAGATTCTACGAGTCTGTGCTAAAACTTGACTACTTTATTGGAGTATTTAGAAATTCTTTAATTTTCATTTTACCATACTAAGTTGATTCTTTAGAAAATTTAAGGTTATTCTGCACATTCTTTTTATGGATATATTGAGGATGTATAATTAATTACCATCATCTCTTTGTGAGGTCCACTGGTTATATGAAAAAGATGTTAATATTTTTTTATGTTGCTCAAATTAGCAGGGTCTTAGGACCACTAGATTGGCAAAGTAAAAGATTTGTGCTGGCACCATAGGATTTCTTATGAATATGTTATTTTGAATGACAGCTGTGAAATAAAAGGAAAAATTAACTGCTTTGGAATCATCAGCCTGATTACTTATCATGAGATACTGCTATTATGACAATATGAGAGACTCTTCAGTTAAACATTTCCTCTTTCGTCATTCTTATTTATAATCTTATAGCAGTTGTTCTCTTGTTGTTCACTGGATGAATGAATATAGCCTGAGATACTGCTATTAAGCAAACAGTTTTCTTTTTTTGTCATACAAGTTTGTTATTAAGTATTTCTAATTTCATATTACTGTTTATCCAGAAACTAGGATCATCTGGTCAGCAAAATGCGACAAGATGTGGTCTTTGGTGGGTGGAAATGTTGAAAAGCAATGGCTCAATATAAGGAAGCTGCCAATGTGTACTTCCGTATCTCTGGTGAGGTAATTGCTCTTTCTCTCTCTTCTTTTTTTTTTTTTTTTTTTTCAAAAAAAGAAGGTAAAAAGTATGATTGAATTTTCAATCTCTGTTCTGAATGACACCACTCTTTTAGGAACCCTTGCATTCGGCTGTAATGCTTGAGCAAGCATCCTTTTGTTATTTGTACTCATCCACACCTCTGCTGCGCAAGTATGGGTTTCATCTTGTTCTGTCAGGTGATCTTTACAAGAAATGTGATCAGGTAACTGCTTCCAATCTCTTATGCGATTTTAAAGAAATGCAAATGAAGAATTGTAATCTCAGCAGGATCTGCTTTCCTATTTCAGATAAAACATGCAATTCGAACATACAGAAACGCTCTATCTGTCTTTAAAGGAACCACATGGAACCACATCAAGGATCATGTGAATTTCCACATTGGAAAGTAAGGGTGTATTTGGGCAGCATTAAGTTTTGTGAAAAAAAGTATCAGGATTTATTTATTTATTTACTTTAGAAGTTTTACTGCTAAGTGGGTCTTCTAAGTTGTAGGTTGTAGAAATGAATAAAATAGTTAAAATTCAGTCAATTACGTAAGGATTGAATTTGTGGAATTTAAATAAAAAAAAATTAAGAATATATGTATATATATATATATATATATATATATAAATTATGATGTGTATCTTGTGACCTAAAATATCAGAATCGTAAATTCAGTTTTGGATGGAACTCCTGAAAGCAAATTGTTTCTTGAAGATGAGTAGAGACAGAAATAGGAAAAATGTTGGTAAAAGATGTTAGGAAAATACACCTGAATTAACTGAAGCCCTTCTAAAACAATTATTAAGGTGTTTAATCATTTTCTCATCTATCCAGGTGGTATGCATTTCTTGGGATGTTTGATGTGGCTATTACACATATGTTGGAAATTTTGGCCTGTGGTCATCAGTCAAAGGCTACACAAGAGTTGTTTTTAAGGGACTTCTTTCAAATTGTTCAGGTCTTTCTAGCCTCTTTTGTTATTGACTTTACTCAGTCCCAACATGTTCTAAATCTTGCTTGTTTTATTCATTCTATCAGTTTATTTTGGATAGGTTGGTGCTTAAACATCAGATGGAAGTAGCCAAACTTTGTGTTGATCCATTATCTGGGAAAATTCAATATACAGATGGATTAGTTGCTTGTGATTGGTTAACCTAAAAGCTTCTGATAACTTACATGGTTTAATAAACCAATTTTTTTCATGTTGAAAATTGAAAACCCTAATATCTGATTACAAGAGATGACTTACAGAGTAATAATTGTTGGTGAGAAAATTACAACAAACAAGATGGAAAGAAATGTATTTTACTTTCCTTAGAAAGTAAACCTGCCCCTTCCCTTTCCTTTCCTTTCTTTCCCGTCCACATTCCAAATTAAGCCCAAGAGTAGAGAAGATAATTTTTGTACACTGTCAAAGTAATATATTTTATTTCATACAAGTGAAAAAGTCAGATGAGATGTTATGGGTCCATTTGGTGAGTCATTTTTTACAGATTAATTATATTTAAAATTTAAAATTCAAATTAGTTATTTAAAATTTAAAATTTAAAATTTTACCTTTAAATATTAAAAATAATTTAAATTTTTTAGAAAATATCTCCTTTTGCAAAAACAAATTTGTGGTCAAATGGACCCTATATTTTTTTGGAAAAATCATATCGGTAATTAGTAGTTAGATGAATAATTGGTTCTTTGTTAAGGCTAATGTAAAAGTGAACCTCAAGATACAATTTTCAATTCTTTTATGTATACTTACAGTAAAATTATTTTTCTACAATTAAAACCAGATTGCAGGTGTATTTCCTCTGACATTTTGATATTGTTAACAATATTAATTTTACATGAAAAAGTTGATCTATAGTATTGATTTGTCCTTTTCTTCTTTTGTTTAATTTAGAAAACAGGGAAAACACTTGAGGTATTGAAGCTTCAGTTGCCTGTAATCAACATCAGTTCATTAAAAGTTTTTTTTGAAGACCATCGGACTTATGCATCAGATGCAGCCGTGAGTGACTTCCTTACCTTTCTTGCCTGGAAGAATATGAGGCTATATTTTGGCAATTACTTTTTTCCCAGGTTCCCCCCCACCCGCACACACACAATTCTTCTTTTTATCATCTTCTAAAAGCATTTTTTCTCCAATAGAATTTCCTGTTAAGTTAAACTTTGAATATTCTAACACATGATCCCACATTATACATTTAATACACATTCTTAAATATTTTTAGTTAAAATTTTCTCATACTCACTACTTTAGTAATTGTTTTATTAATTGCTTCAACATATGAGAACCACTATACATCTAATCATTTGTCCAATTCATAAAGCAGGAATTCTGATCCAAATTGAGTTTTTTTTTTTTTTTTTTTTTTTTTTTTCTTAAATTCTTGGCAAAAACACTTATCTAATTTAAATTCCTGTTCACTTACACCTCAAGAGTCTGAATCTGATTGCCAGAAAGAACATAGTTGTGCTAATGGAGGTTGCCTATTTCATTATCTTCTTTTGGCTACAATTATTTTCACCCCTCTTGAGATTAATATTTGGCTGGCTGACTCTGCATTTGAGAGTCCTTTGCTTCTTGAGTTAATATATTGTTATTTTCTCCTGTGCAATTGACAAAATTCCCATTTCTTCTACCTAAAGTGGTCCTGCTTGCAGGTTTGCCTGTAATTAATAAGGACTGCTAATTGCATGGTACTAATTTCTGTTATTTGATTTTATTCCAAACAAGGATTTGTATATTATCCTAGCTCCCACGTAGTTTTATAGCTCTAGAGTGGAATAAATAAGTATGGATATATCTACTGCACAGCATTTATATTTTAAGAAAATTATTCCTAGAGATAAAACAATGCATCTTCAGTAAGGTTCAAATCTTAATGCATCTTCAGTAAGCTTTCTCCCGCAAGGGACCAACCCGGCACAAACGGGATTAGTATATATGCAGATTTGGCTTAAAGGTGCTCTCTCATAGTTTGAGACTCATCTAGGACACCCGTGCTTAAGCAAAAACAAAATCTTAATGTATTTTTCCTCTAATAGGAAAACATATTTATAATTGATGGGTAGTTTTGTTACACTTGTTTTAGTATGTTTTTCTTGCAGGGTGGGGGATGCTTTGAGAACTCTAACTCCCCAAGGGTAGAAGGGCTTGTTAAATTACCATATGCTTTAAAATTTTAAGTTGATAGAAAGGTAGGGTTACACACCCCCTCACATTTTTAATAATAAGGCCTGACTAGTGAAAAATAATCAAGTAATAGGGTAGTGTCAAAAAACACTATTTTAACATTTCCTTTAATATTTTATAAGCCAAGATATTTTTATCCAAGAAAATATAATTATATTAATTCAAGGGGTGCACCTTTTTCATTCTTAAGATTTTTAAAGCATTTTTACTCTACTCTTCAACTACTTTTCTCTCTCTGTAACAACCCTTCTTCACTTCTGAAGTCCCTGTCTGGATTGTTCAAAATCCTGATCAGAAACTTCTTTCAAGCTGGCTTTCAGCTTGGTTCTTTCAAGTTTTTTCTCACTTTGAGAACTCCAATTTTCATCTGTGGCAAAGATAGGATCAATCCAGGACCTCCACCTATACCATATTAAGTTGTCACATTCTCTAATAGTTTAAGTTGATATATAGGGGTTAAATTTAACCACTTAATAGAGCTTACATTTAATATTGCTTGTGGCATGTTGTGCTTGTTTGTTCCTTACACCTGTTCCTTTTTCTGTTAATTGTAATTTAACTCACCCTTTTCTTACTCCTTTCATTTGGGCGTGGGCTGAGTTTTCTTCAAATTTTCCAAATCTTTATATCATTACTTTTCTAATCTTATGATATTCTCATTTGTTGTCATGTGGGGTTATGGCTTCGATTTATGATTCTCATTTCTTTTGTGAAATTAATAATGTCCAGAATGGTATTAAAGAAAGTTTTTGGCGGTCATTGGAGGAAGACGTGATACCATCCTTGTCTTCTATGAAGACTAACTGGCTGGATTCACATGGAAAGGGGCTTGCTCAGAAGTATAAAGAATCGAGTGTTTGTGTTGCTGGAGGTATAAATATTTTATGATCTTGTTTGTTGAAATTGGATGCATTTTCTTCTGTATGTCATCTCATTAAGTAATATATTAGTGTTTTTTTTTTGGGTAATATATTAGTGTTTTTTTTGGGTAATATATTAGTGATTTATTGTACCTATGAGTGTTAAAATTTCACCTCATGTAGAAGTTTTGAGTTGCTAGAGAGGAATGAATTTATACATTCATCACAGACACACACACGTCGGCCGAACACATAATTTCAATATAGGCCCAATATGTGGATAATTCCCAATAAATGGTGTGGAGCTAAGAATCAAATATATGACCACCTGCTTGTATATCATTAAATTTTCACTTTATCTAACAACTTAAGCTGATAGAGAGGGGTTGGTTTATCAATGAGTATTGTTTTTCTGGTAGAATTTATTGTATATCTGATATCAAGAACGTACACTTAGCAAAGAAAGTAGAGGATAC
The DNA here is from genome assembly GCA_025388415.1 of Cynanchum wilfordii. Classification (NCBI taxonomy): domain Eukaryota; kingdom Viridiplantae; phylum Streptophyta; class Magnoliopsida; order Gentianales; family Apocynaceae; genus Cynanchum; species Cynanchum wilfordii. The sequence goes on along the minus strand of JAHSUH010001386.1, from coordinate 13,413 downwards.
AGGCAGTAAAACTCCTCAAAAATGTATCTTAGAATAGAGCATGCATATATGCTTAACAATACAGCCTACCAGGAAAAAAAAAAGGTTAAGAAATGGAAGGAATAGGACATGAAGCTTGAAAACAGTTAGTAATTTAAAGTCCTCTTGCAATGAGATGGTTACTGGATAAAGTTGGCATATGTTACCAATAGGAATTCAGATACCTGAAAGTTTATTCATTTTTCTCTTGCTGAATTCTACTCCATGTCGAAGAAGCTAAAGGTTTTTGTATATTTTATGAACATCTATACGCCTTATTTTTATTTTATTTTATATTTTTGTGAAGTTTATCATTTAAAAAAAAAAAAAACCTTTAGTTTGAATCGTAATGTACTTTCTGCATGCTTTTGGGACATGAAATGCTGCAGTTAATTAGTTTATTTTAAAGAACTCATTCTTATTTTCTGGTTTCATTTGCAGAGGTTATTAAGGTCAATGTTGAATTTACAAACCCACTTCAAATTCCCATATCGGTATCTTGTGTTTCTTTGATATGTGAGCATTCTGTAAGATCTGATGGAACTACTTCTGGTACGTTGCATCAATTTCACATCAGAGGTCTTTACTAGAATACAAAATCTTGCTATTGAAGCTGTCTTTGCTTTTTACCTGATGATCTGTTACTCCTATATTCTTAGTATCATTTCATCTACTTAGGACTGTCCTTTATTATTATAATTATTTTGCTTACTCTAAAATCTAGTGTGAGTTAAAGACTACTGTTCCTCTTTATACTTGCCTTTCTTTTTCCTCTCTCTTTTCCTTTGAAGAAGAAATCATTAAAGTTATACTGTTTCAATTACACAGATTTAAAAAGCTCAACCAATATTAGCAATTTAGTGAAGCTAGCCACTGATGGGTATGTACAGAAACCTCGCTACATTCTTAATAACTATGCACTTAATTCGTGAATAGATAGTCGCAGTGTGTCATTTGCTATTGCTGATCATGACTTACATTGCTGAGAGATTCATTTCATGAATTACAGGCAGTTCATCTGTGATACATCCTCATTTGTGTCATCTGAGGTTGATCTGTTACTAAGTGGAGGTGAAACAATGATGGTGAGTTTTTGCATATGAATGTTTTGGGCAAATCGTAGAGCTTCTCTTAGATTAATTTCCATCAGGTGTCTGATTCTTGATCTTTTATGCCTAGATTAATTGCCCTAGCAGTAATTTCACATGCGCTTGTCTTATTGGGTTACTGATTTTTTTGGTCTTATGGTTGCATCTTTATTCGTCTAACATTGCAACACATAATGCATTATACTGTGCAATTTCTAATGATACTCCACACACACACATATATACATATATGTAAAACATATATTTAAGGGCTAGAGTTGCTTCTTTCTGTTTGTTTTCTCAGGCACAATTAACAGTAATTCCCAAGGTTGAAGGCATTCTTGAAATAGTTGGTGTAAGGTGGAAACTATCGGGATCAGTGGCTGGGTTTTGTAAGTTTGATCCTGACTTATTCAGAAAGAAAATAGCCCATGGAAGAAGGAAATCAAAGAAGTCCTTTAGCAATCATCTAAAGTTCTTAGTAACTAAGGTATACCTACTTCTTATTTCTGCTTGTGCACATTTTTTTTTTGTTATTATTGTTTCCTCCTTTTAGTTCTCGTATTTTTTAAACTGATATGTATGTCATTGCTTTCTCTTTTTACAGAATATGCCCAAGCTTGAGGCTATCATGCATCACCTACCTGAAACACTTTATGCTGGAAACATACAACGTCTGGGTTTGGAGTTGAGGAATCCATCAAATTCTCCTTTGAAGGTACTCATCTCTGGTGATTAATAATCTTCTTGTTATATTTCTCTTGGTCATGCTTTTTACAGTTAAAAAAGGACAGTAATGCAGCTTATCTTAGGCTCTGGATATTTGGAAATATGATGAATAAAGTAAATTCAATTTATCTTTTCTATTTTTATATTTTCTTGGTTGTATATTATAGGTAAAACATGTTTCCATAAGTTTCTTGATTATATTTAGACATTCTTAGGATTTTTTTTGGTTTAAGTGAAAATTTTATAGTGAATGCAAACAAAATAATGTATATGGATTGGGTTTTAGAGTTTTGTATTTAAATATTGATTTGATATTAACTGTCTCACTTGCTAAAGAAGTTAAGATATTGTTAATATAATTTGTTAACAGTGTTTTCATGATGCAGATAGTCAATGATATAAATTGTAGTATACTGTTTAATGGTAGAGAAGGGAGGCTAACATTGCTTTTATTTTACATGGGAAAAATCCATCCAGAATCTGAAGATGAAAGTTAGTCATCCCCAGCTTCTCACTATTGGAAGTCATGAAGTTTTGAAAATAGAATTTCCTGGTTGTCTGGAGAAGAGGGAAAATGCCGCACCAGGTTATTTACCATCAAGGACCAATAAAGCTTCTGATAACGTTTTTTTGTTTCCTGAGGTTAGTATTGGCCATCAAGTTTCTTTGCTCATAAATCTATGAATATTGTGAGAGATACTTTTCAGTAACTTAATAGTCTTCAGTATACTGGTCTAGGACACAGTTATTTCTGGGGAATCCCCGTTTATGTGGCCAGTTTATCTCCGAGCTGCTGCTCCAGGAAACATCTCACTGTTCATAACTATATACTATGAGGTGGGAGATGGAACAAGTGTTATAAGGTATCGCCTGTTGCGCATGTATTATAATATAGAGGTATGAACATCACTCTTCTTACATGTTTGATATCCTATACAAATTGATCAAGAATTGCATGATTTGATCTCAGTTTATGATTCATGTTAGAGCATATATCTGAGGAAATGCTTTGGGCTGCCTTATGTTTGGATTGAGGTATTGAATCAAACGTTCTGCAGGTACATCCTTCATTGGATATATCATTTCAAATCAGCCCTCGTCCTTCAAGGTTGGAAGAATTTCTTGTGCGTATGGATGTTATCAACAGGACAAGTTCACAAAATTTCCAGTTTCATCAATTGTCTTCTGTTGGAAATGACTGGGAGATCTCATTAGTTCAACCAATTGCTTCTATTTTTCCTTCAGAACTGTTACAGGCTGGCCAAGCACTATCATTCTACTTCAAGCTCAAGGTTAGTAATAACTGAATTGTTTGATTGGATATGTCTGTGAAAGGTCATTCTATTTATCCTACATTTTTGAGCTGGTCCTGCCATGCATCCATAATCCTCTACAACTCCTTTGGCTTCAATATTGATGTTTGGGTCACATAATTATGAGGAAGAATGTATGATAATCTAATATTTGACATGAAGATAGGTGCCCTTATGTTGGCCTTCATGGGTATATGCTTTTCACTAATATGAAATGAATGTATGATCTATAATTGAAGGTAATAGTGGAAGTGTGGGCAAATATATGTTTATTTCACAATAACCTGAATGGGAAACAAATACACTCACTTTGGGTTTGGAATGGAGTAATGCTTAAACTTATGTAATTACCTTCCATTTTGAGTAGAGTGATTGCTTATGACCCCTTTGGTATTTATTTGATTTGTAGTGACTTAATTGTTTTACTCTATTTACATCCCGAGTCTTTTGAAACTTTTTATTATGCTATGCTATGTTATTTTGCTCTTCACTGGTTTAATTGTTTATCAAATGATGCCTCATTATCCTCTCTGATTAGATGATATTTACTTCAGAATTGCAGGAAAAGAGTGAATCCTGAAGGTGATGCCACTTATGTGGAACCTTTGGAGAAAGCAGATATTAGATTTGGCCCTGATAGGAGTAAACCACTTTTTGATATATCCAGGTTACCATTGCTTCATTTTCACCATTACGAAAGAGTGCACCAAGGAATATCAAAGCAGGTTTGCTTTTACCTTTCTGTTGTTTGTAGCTACATAGCACGATGAGCATTATCTTTTGAATTGCTTTGCATTCAAACTTTCCTTATGCGGGATATCTGCTGGTTACAGAGCTTAGCATTAAATAATCAACTTTAGGTCTTCTGATCTGAATATTCTGGTAGCCTGCAGTTATGCTAGACTGAAGTACTCAATAACTTACAAACCATACGGGAATCCACGTAGCTATCTTTACCTTCTGTAGGTAGTTTCAGCTCTCGAAAGTGATGTTGTTACCCATCCTCGGCAAACCATACAGTAATCCATGTTAGTTCTGTCCTTTAGTTTAGCCTTCTGTACAATTTCCACTCCGGGATGTTATGTTCTTCCCATCCTTTTCTTGGGCTTGATACTTTAGCTCATCAAGTTACTTTCTCTTGGTATCTAATCTATTCTCGACCTCTTATGCTTTTTACCACCTTTGCGTCATTACCTTCAGACTATGAGGCCCTTCAATTTATGGACAACAGTAAAAAATTTTAAATCTTTCAGTAATAAGGGTTTTTGCTTTCTGTTTTTGATAAGCAAGCTGGGAATTGCAAAGTCATGTGAGGGCAAAGGGATTTGCTTCTAATATATTTTGATTAACAACTATATTTGAATTGGAGAAAAGCATATAATTAGTCCTTGCATTCTGAACATTGTATTAGCTACAATTTTCTCCCTCCTTTTTTTTTTTTTTTTTAAAACTTATCACTTTTTTGGAGGTTTCTATGTCTTTTATGATTTGTTACTTTAGGAAATTAAGGTAACATTTTTTTTGTCTCTTATACCTTTTTACTTTATGTTTTCTAACTAATACACTCATTGATTAAGCTTTAAGAATGAATCATCAAGATCTTTTTAGTCTTCGACTTAGTGATGAGTCAAAAAATGGAAGGAGTACTTTGTTATGGTTCTTGTATCTGAACCATGTCTTAATGTGTATGAATCAGGAACCCCAAGCGGAAGTTGACTTCGTATTGATATCAAGACTGTCCAGTGATAATAAAGCTGGGTCGGAGCTTTTCTCACATCACGCATGTCATTGCAGGCAAGACTTCCTATATTATAGGATTAGCGTCTTTACATGCATATGTATCAAATATTGTAGCTTTTCTGATGATCTTCCTTGCTTCTAGAGCATCTAATCTTCATTTCTTAGCAGCATAACTGTCCTATATTTTAGCTATTTCGATATTGATAACATTATATAATCTTGTTTTACAACAGCATCACAAGCTCAAGTCCGATATGGTGGCTAATGGAAAGCCTGAGAACCGTAAGGCATGACTTTGCAGTTGGTTTCTGTGAAATAAACCTGAATATGACTATTCATAACTCTTCAGACTCCGTGACATCTGTTCATGTGAAAACATTTGACTCTGCTGGCCATGTTAACTCATCAATTGCTGGAGCTCCTGTTCCTGCTGCAAATGAAGCAGGGTGGAACAATTTATCACCACAGGATGACGACACTAAAGTGGCATCTGAGGTCCTTAGAAATTCTGTTGGCAAGTCACTTTCGCCTGTGTCTGTTTCACCTTTCATTTGGTCAGCATCGACTTCTACCCATGTCAAACTTGAGCCATTGTCCTCCACTGAAGTCTCTCTACAAATTTGTGTCTTCTCTCCTGGGACATATGACATATCAAACTATTCCTTGCACTGGAATCTTGAAAAGCCCCATGATAAGGAGGATGGATCGAGAGAGATGTCGGGAACATGTCAAGGACATTCATATTACATATCAGTTTTGCAGAAAGATTGAGGATTTTGTTTATAATCTGAATCTCCTCAACTAAACCACAGCCAGTCTAGTAGTATTTTTGTATGTTTTACTTGTAAATTATCATAGTCATTGTATTCATGTAACAAAAATAGGTGTATGAAAAAGGAGGTAAATTCCAGCACCGTCCTTCTTGCCTATTTCTTTCTTCAGTTCCTTTACTTTTACATTTGAATTCTTCTAGGTGGCTGTCTCTGAACCAGGGAGAAAATTGTGATGCAACAACTAGGAATACTCTATTTTTGTTTACTTGAGAAGAAACAATTCCCAATTTTACTTTATAGTTTAATTGCTATGGACTTGTTCTGTTTAGAAAACACAGATTAGATCTGCACAATCTCTCCTGAAAGAAAAGCAAGCTCTTTGTAAGGGAAGGCTAGTCAATGCGGAGATGATCAAAATGTGATTCTGGGGAAAGGCCTTCCATGAAGGTCGCTGCCATTCCAGGTACAATAATTCCATACCTTTTTAATTAGTATTATTTTAGCAGCTGTCGTACAAATTCTTGTTGGTAACTTTTTTTTTTTTTTTTGGTAAATAAATTCTTGTTGGTAATTAAGGGAATAAGGATGTGTTTTCTTTTTTTTTAGGGAGAGGGAATCTTTTGACCCATAAGGTTTTGAGTCAACTTGTTAATGTTGTTGGATACTATCATCGTGTCATTTACGAAAACTTCCATTCATTTTGTCCTTACCTCTCATCATCAACTTCCTGAGCTACCATTAAATCTATATATAAAATAATTAAAAAAAGAAGGGTGAAAGTAAAAGTATAATTGGATTTCCGATAAATTCCAAGTCCTTAGTAAGGCTGAAAGAGAGACCTGGAGTAAAGCTTCCCGTTTGAAGATGGGAAAAGGATTAGGTAACTATTTTTTTTTTTTTTTTTTTTATTTCTGAAAAGACAGATAATAGCTCTAAGCTAATAACACGACAAGGTATTTCTTTTGAAAAGCTTATTGACGATATCTTCCCTTTCCACCAAAATATATATATATATGAATGTTTAACTTTACAGTTAGTAGTAATATATGTTTTCAAAAAAAAAAAGTTATTTTTTCACCTTTTAGATGTTCTGATTGAATCTAAATTTAAACTTTTAACCTCATTTATTCAAAACTAACTCTTTATTAACTTACTTACGTTTTGACTTTATACTCAATTTGAATATATCTACCATAAAAAATAATATGATAACATGAATTTTTAGAAATATCAGTCATAAAAATAAAAAATTATCAGTCAGAAAATTAAAAAATGCGTGCTATATTTTCAATTATTCTAAACCCAAGCTCTAAAAAAAGAAAACAACACACTTCTGTAATACAACTGAGAAAATAGCAAAATTGTAGAAGGAGAACAAAAACATTGAAAAACCAGTAATAAATAATACATACATATATATATATATATATATAAAGTAATATGAACAAGAAAACAACACACATCCTCTCCCAATTTAATTACAAAAGTCATCCCACTATGACTTTTCATCTCCATTTTCACCCGACCCTTTCTCAAAAGAATTAAAATTGCACCAAATAAAGAAAAACAATAAAACAAACTAAATAGTACTGAAAAACAATCTAAAACGATCAGAAAACCAAGAAAGGAAAAAAAAAATTTATACTTTGACCAAATCTTATTATTTCTTCCATGGCTGAATGGATAGAACTATGATCAAGATGATCACCAACAGAAGAATAATACCAAAGCAAGTCCATTTCCTAGTATTCTTCTGATGCTTTCTTGCAACCTGCAACTGTTGAGTTCCACCTCTAACGAAAGAATTTGCTCTCTGCACATGATTCTCGATATCATCCAGCTGTTCTCCCTGACTCTGAACCAAAACAGCCATGTCCAAGAAAACTTGATGCAACTCTTTCAAATTCTTCTCAATTTCCTTCACTGCATCATGTCTTTCTTGAATCTCCATTATCGTATCCATCACTTGACCTCTCCCCTGTTGTTGAATTGCCTTTTGCAAGAAAGTTTCACTCTGTCCCGTTGATATTAACGAATCAAGAACATTTTCATCTGGGTTCTCTCCGGTCACCGTAAAATACCTTCTCTGAACAGTTTCACGGTACTCAGAAGCCATCTTCTGCCGTAAGTCATTGAAAAGGTTCATCTGATCATGAAGCTTTTTTCGTAGTCCGTTGACGACAGAGGTCCTTGTTCGATCAGATGAGCTTCCGGGGCCACATCCGGGAATACTCCGATTAGCTGCGTTTGATCTATCCAGTGCCTCCAATCTAATTTTTATGAATTTCGCCTTTTTCAGTGACGAACCGACGTCGTTGTCCATCTTGCTTCGAAGCTCTTTTACAGCTTTCGCGTTGTGCAAAGTCTTGCTCTGTTCATGAGAGCTCTGTAATTGGCTGTAAAGGGTTTCCAGATCTCTGAGTTCGTCTTTAATTGCTTCCACATCTTCGAAGAACTTGTCTAGGTTTACTCCGCCGGTACTCCCCATCTCGATGTCCGCCGGCGAAGATTGATCTTGGCTGCGAAATCGAGAAAAAGAACCGGAGAAAAGATCATTCATCTTTGAAAATTTTTCCTTTTTTCTTCCCTTTTTTCTTTTTTTCGATTAGACCGATCTGATCTACGATCAATGCTGGTAGGTATAAATTCAATTCTTGGTCCCCCCAATCCCTAATAAAATCTCTGTATCAATGGAGAGAATGAATTTAAAAAAAAAAAAAAAAGCTTGGAGAAATAAAAAGAACCAAAAAATTGTGAGAAACCGCGGGGAGGAAGACGGGTTCTCTTTGTTGAATAAAAATGGCAGTCTGCTGAAGAACGAGTAAACTTTAAACAAAAAAAGAAATAAAAAAAAAAAAAAAAAAAAAAAGACTTGTCAAAATTGGGTGTCACCTGGTTCAACCACTCTCTCAATAATAAGTTGAAGGCGAAGACGAGAAGAAGAAGAAAATGGGGAAAGAAAAGTCAACTGATGGCTTTGTTTCAGAGAAGGAAACTTCCATGTTCGAGAAGGGTGCGTGTAGTTTACTTACTTTTTAAACGCGTCTAAATAGTTTGGTAGTTGTGGCTTTGAATCTTAAAAGATGCTACTAATTAAGGTTAAAGGGAAACTTCAAAGAAAGAGTGAGTTACTGCACGTACAATTTACGTACAAAAATTTACCTCCTACTATAAGTAATGTCTTTTTGGTAAAAAAATAAAAAATAAAAAATAATATTAACTCATAACTGTATCATCACATTGTTATACAATTTAATTTCAGAGCAATCACAACTTAAACTAATTTATATTTATTCCGAATTCTATTTGTAAAATTTAACTCTTACTTGAGAAATATCGTAACATTCATAATAAATTTTATTATTGTGTCAAATTATGAGCTTATTATTATATATTACTCAAATCTGTTCAGAAAAATAAAAAAATAGATAAATGCTCTATTTGTTTTAAATAAAAGATTTAGTGCTAGCCAGAGAAATCTAAGTTGTTAGAAAATTGAATAAGAAAATTTTCATTTTGGTAATATCTACTAAGATATTAATGAAAAATATCTTTATAAGACGTCAATAACACTTATCGGTTCATTTGTTTTTCTTGAAGTTTTAATCTTGAGTATAAAAAAAAAAAAATTATTGAAAAAATTTCTCTCCAAATAGAGCCGTGTAGAGAATTAAGGGGTTATAAGACAAATAAAATAATAGTGGTATATATTTGGATGTATCTATGATATAAGTTTTAGGTTATATAAGGTTTATTTTATTTTATTTTGGTCGAAACCCGGGATTTCTATAAATGATAGAAAAAACAAAGGTACAAAGACATATAATAAGCAGATTCCTTATTCCAAGCTAAAAGGAGCTCTAAGACATTCCCAAGACTCCAAAAACATATCACCACCATGCACACCTGCATTATGGTTAGTCCATAACACATGAATGATTTGCCTAAAAATATAACCCAAAAAAGGGGAACAACTATTAGACTTAGCAATATTCCTATAAATCAACCAGACGACATCTGCCGCAGCAAAGAAGTTAGATTGTCCTTGATTTCGGATATATAAGGCTTATTATCATATGGTCCTAAGGTGCTTATTTTGAATTAGTGGAATTAAAATGACTAAAAAAATAATATATTTTTATTACAATTTAATTCAAAGGGTGAATAAGTAAAATATTAAGTCCTTACAAGAATAAATAAAATATAACCATAGAATGAACTCAAATATTGAAAGTTGATCACCATAGAATTTTACTTGTACTTTGATTACATTCTCTTCTTTACTTTTCCTACCTTCTTGTTTAATTTTAATAAAAAATATTAATTTGTTTTAAAAAAAATCAACATGTTTAAAATAAACAATTTACAACTAAAATTTTATAAAAAAGGTAAATAATTAGTTGATTGAATTATAAAATCTTTCTAAAAAAAGAAAATGAAAACCACAATATTCTTGTTTGGCTAAAAATTAATATATGTTATAAAACACCCAAATAATATTCAACACCTTAATTAAATAAAAGGTTTTAAAATCTTGCATAATAACTTGTTCAGTTAATCTCTTAGACGAGTGACGTGAGACTATAAGTCATAACATAATAATAATTTTCTCTAATTTTTTTAAGGGGCAAAAAAGATATTTTACACCGGGAAAGGGGTGAGGGATGGGGATGCGATATTCGTCCTCACCACCAACAGAAACTTTTTTTTTTTAAAATTTCCACTTACTTAACTTCGTCGGCCTGTGTTGCCGGACGATCCAACATTTTTTAGCTGTTTCCGAGCATCGTTAATGGCGACTCTTCGAATGATTGGCGAGTAACTTGTCATAATTCTTATTTAAGGATTGATTATACACTTTATACATTTATATAATCAATCTAACAGATTTTTTTTTTTTTGGGCAACTTTGAACAGATATTGCAGTCAATTTCACAGGTAAAGTTAGAAATCCTAAAGAAATTTCTGAAATGAAAAATTCACATTAATCTGATTCGTGGAGCAAAATCTAATGCAGATGGCATGTTCAAAGGCATTTACAACGGGAAGAAATACCATGCTGCAGATATTTCTACTGTTCTGAACAGAGCTTGGAATGCTGGTGTCGACCGAATAGTTGTACGATTTCCCCCCCTTTTATTGTGATTGAACTTCTTTTGTAGCTCTTTATGACGAAGAAAGTTTATTACTTCACTTAGGTTGTTCAAATAAATGTAGAGTTCTAGTAATCAAAAAAAAAAAAAATGTATATTTCATTTCAATACTTTTCGAAGTGATTGTCAGCTGCGAAATTGTTCAATATGCAAAACAAAATCGGATACTGAAAATTAATAGGAAGGACTTGAATCTTAACAAATAAAATTTTTCGATTTGCAATTACTTTATCTATACACTGCGGCATACTGCCTGTTACATAGCTTTTAGTCATGTCTGTAGTTTATCATACATGCATTTTGGAGCTCAGTTTTATATCCTATTTGCTTATTTTCATGTTCTCTGTTCACAAGTATTGATATGTTTGTAAAACTTAAATATTGGATCTGGATATATTTGTTATTTTTCATTTGAAAAACTAGCTGAACAAAAGAAGTTATGATTTTGGATTCCAACTACAAATGCTTCACTTTCATAGCAAAAGTCACCAATTCTTAAGTCTGTATTTGCTAATCATCTGCTGTTGGACTTTGTTGGGCTCCTACCTTGTTTGTTGTAATATAAACATCATTTACCTTTATACTTCTTTTCTATTTTCCTCTAGTTTTCAAATTAAGGTTTTTTCTTGGTGTATTTTACTTCTTATTGGAGACACCTCATGAACTATGAGACTCAACAACCAAGCTGGCAATTCCTTACTTAAGGCTTCAAAGCATATCCTGTCATCAACAGTTTCTATAAGTTTCAATTTGGTTTCTATCCATTGATTTTGCTAAATAATTCTTTGATTGTGGTTAAGTTGATTGCCCTAGGTTACTGGTGGCTCTCTTGAGGAATCCAAAGAGGCATTGGCCATTGCTGAGACTGATGGTTTGTTTTATAAACTGATCTTTTTCCTTATACCTTAATATACCTGCTTTTCTCTTCCATATATATATACATGCTTTTTTTTTTTCTTCTTTTTTTTTTTTTTTTTTTTTTTTCACTATGAGTTCCTGGACTCTGGTTGTGAATTGTAAAATTGGCTAACTCTTGTTGTTTCGTTGTTTTTTAAAGCCCGTCTTTACTGCACTGTTGGTGTTCACCCTACAAGATGCAACGTGAGTTATCCTGGTTATCATGTTCTCGTTCTCTCCCATGATTTAACATGTGAAATTGAGAATACTTGCATCTGGATTTTTTTTTCCAGGAATTTGATGAGAGTGGGGATCCAGGAAAGCATTTTGACGCTCTTTTCTCATTGGCTAAAGAAGGGATTGAGAAAGGGAAGGTATGCTTTTTTTTTTTTTTTTTTTTTAAGCTACCATTATTTTAGTAATATTTTACCCACTGTCACTGGTCTCTCTTCTAGTATTTCATAACCTACTTGCATATTTGATTAGTTCAAATTTTATGTCTTCTATATATGTATATACACAGCACATGCAACTCACAGATGAAACATAATAGGACCTATAATATTTCCTTCATCCTAGTTATGACATCTATTACTTACATTTTTATTTCTGATAATTGTCACATTTATTGATGGTATTTTTGTTTTCTATTTTATACATAGTGTTGTATTATGCCAAAGGAAATTTCTTTCAGTTTCTGTAGAGGTAAATATTGCATTTATTCTGTTAGTTTGCAATTTTGATTAATGCCACACATTATTTTTTGTGAAGGTTGTGGCAATTGGTGAATGTGGACTTGATTATGACAGGCTTCATTTTTGCTCTATTGAGACTCAAAAGAAGTATGTGCTTGCTTCCAACAAATTTTCACTTTTCTTTTTCCCATTTTCTTCCTTGGGTTTAGGTCTGGGAAGATCCCTAAAAAGAAATTTTGCTTCGTTTCAAATTTTCTTTTTTGTCATGATGTTTTGCTGATCTTACATTTCCAGTTTTACTCAACTTGTTAAAAAATCAGGTATTTTGAGAAGCAATTTGAGTTGGCACATGCGGTGAAGCTACCTATGTTTCTTCATATGCGGGCAGCAGCTGAAGATTTCTGTGACATTCTTGAGCAAAACAAAGAGAGGTAAAGTTTCTGGACTGATCCAACTAAGAGTTGATGTCTCAGCCTTCTTCATATTACTGCAAAAAGTATGAACCTGAATGGCTATAGACAGTGACTATACCAATATTCAATGTTCTTGTCTTCAATATTATTGCATTCTTTCTTGACCTATTTGTGACCTCAAATTCGCTATTGTTCTTGAAGTAATGGAAGTATGATCTGTCGTTTTCTTTTGGTGGGTCTAATCCTAGTTGCAAGTTTGTGAAGAGTGCACAAAACATGTAATTATTGTTTTGGTATGTTGTTGTATCATTTTGAAGAGCAATCACTCGCCTGGCAGGAACAGCTTGTTAATCCCTGTCCATATTTATTTGTTCTGTGCATGAGCTAACCAGTTTTCACATATTACAACTTATGGAAAGTGTGTTTGTGAAGGGTTTTGTATAATGAAGGAGTTAACATTTTCACTCTTAACAAACCAAAAGGCTGACAATTTGAGAAGGTTCATATCCATTTATGTCAAGCCTGGGAGGAAAAATATATAAAGCATTGAACAGAAAAGGGTCTTGTCTATCTAGAGTCTTATATTCATAACAT
>JAHSUH010001385.1:0-30866 GCA_025388415.1 Cynanchum wilfordii | reverse complement strand
ATAAAAATAAATTTTATAAACGCTTAAAACAAAAACTCCAGAAATCGGGTTTCAAAAATAAAAAGGAAATTTCTCTGTATTTTTAAATCTAATTAATATAAACAATAACTATGTAAATCCTTATAATTCAACGATATTAAAAATCATAATATAAAATAATAATCTCAGTATCTACATAAAAACGTAAAATTATTAATTTGAGAAAAGTATCCGTTTACTCACCTCTGGTAATTCCAATCAATATCACCCAAATCAATGTTTGAATTCTGAACAATTGTTCCCTTCCGATGCTTGTCTCTTTTAAAACTCAAAACCGTCGCCACATATTATTTCCTTAAAACCCTATTTTTATTCCTCACCCAACTCCGATAACATAAAACAATATAATTAAAATACGTATATAATAAAAATAGAATACAACAAACAAAGATTAAGAAATTACAAGATTAAAAATGTCCTACAAGCGATCTAGTAAAGAAATTAAAAGAACAAGAAAAATAAGAGAAAGAAATCACATTACCTACAAAACAATAACAATAATCTCCATGAATTGAAGACATTATTAGAATACTAACTAAACTAGAAAGCACTTAATGAAAATAAAGGAATGAAGATAAAATGATATGAAAATGATATACTAACTAAGAAATGTAAGACAAGTAATGAAAATACAAAACAAGTGAATGACAAGTAATGAAACCTAAAAATAGAAGAGAGGTATACTAAACTAAACTACTCTCCCATAATACCTAAAAATCAAGACAATATCTATAACAACTACCCAAGTTAAAGAATTAACATGAAACAAAAGCATGAAAATATATCTAAGAACATGAAATAGAAATCAATCAAAGAAAGAATCAATCAAGAAAGTAAAGCACTAAAGTTATAAGAATGAAAAGTAGAACATTGAAGAACAAGTTAGAAAACTAATAAGATCCTATACTAACCATACCTAAGAACTAGTTAGAAAACACTAAAGATATTCATAACAAAGTAGGTCATGTTAAGAGGTTAAGAAAATTATTAGACCTAAATTCTAATCCTAAGGATTAGACTAAGAAACATAACCTAAAGATCTAAATAAAATCCTAAGAATGAAAGTAAGTAAAACTAAAAATTATTTAACCTAATCTAAGGCACTAAACTAACTAAGCTATCTAATCAAGATCAAAAGCAACTAAAGTTAACCTAAATCCAAAATATCTAAACTATAAACTAACCAAAACTTCTAAGTAAAAGTTTACCTAAGGGATCTAAACTAACCAATACACTAACTAAACCTAAAAATCATGATACTAAATCATCTAACCTAAGATCTAAATCCAAAAATCTATAATCTAAGTAAGAAAAAAAAATTTCTAAGAAAAATGAATTAAATGAAAGAAAGAGAAACAAAATACAAGAAACATAAGAAAGCTACTAAAATAAGAATAAGAAATTCTAAGAACAAGAATAACCAAATCAAATGAAATCTAAAAATTAAACTACAAAAATCAAGAAAAACAAGATTCAACTAACAAATCAAATCAATCTAAACAAAATCAAAATATCCAATGATGTATTAAGAAGATCAAAGATACTTCAAGAAATAGACAAGAAAAATCAAAGATACTTAAGATTGATTCCATATAACAAATCATAACATAGTTGATCCATTATATGATTCACACCGTTACTATGAAAATTTTCCCAAAAATTACAAGGAATTAAGAGGGAAACATCATGACTCTAAATAATAGAAATCCCCGACAACGACACCAAAAAGTTGATGAGTTATATTTATATATAAAAATAGTATAAATAGTTAAATAAAATAGTACTAAAAATAATAGGAATTCTCAAGATTAAAATAGAATTGTCACTAAGATAATAAACTCAACTAGGCAGAGAACCTATCGAAATAGTTTAGTAAAGAAAGGTAGTATTCAGATTTTAATATTTATAAAATGGTTTTTCCCAAGACGTCTATTAATTTTTAGTGTGGAAAATATAATTAAATCAATTATGAATATGATTTGGAAGTATGAATTAATCATCAAGTAATCCAACCTTTATCAAGAATGATAGGATTGAATTCTAATTTCCTAGAAAGCAAGGTAAATGAACAATGTAAAGTGCAGGATCAAACAAGTAATGGAAGGTAGAAATTCATAAGAAATATTAGGAGAAATGAAGGATACAAACTACTAAGGGCAAGATTAATCATGAATTAACTATCATAATCTCACCAAATTCAAGTCTAAAGATGAATTTCCTCAATACAGTTCGTTGCAAGAAATTCATAAATGAAGAACACTTGAATGTTGACAAGATCAAATCTCCTATCAATCATCCTGGTTCCGGTCCATCAATAGGAAATCTAATCACATCAACTTGGCACTAATCGTATATCCTGGTTCCGGTCTAACAATTAGTGTTAATCCAAAACCACAATTCTGAATCAAAGCTAAAACTAAAGATAAAATTCAGATCCAAAGCTAAGATAGAAATTGCAATTTGAATTAATCACACTACAACAATCATCCATGAAAACCATAATTTGCCCAAAGTAATTGTAGAATAATACCAACCATTTCTACCTAAAAGAAATGTAGAGAGAAGAGTTCCTAGGGTTGGTAACTAATTACAAAATAGAAATCACAAAAAGTAATAGAAGAAGAGAAACCTCTTCAACTCCCTCCTTGTAAATCTTCTTGTTCTTCTTCAAATCTTCAAGTTGATAGAGTTGATTCCTCTCTTGCAAAACTTCAAGGAAATTCCTTACGATTCGAGGCAACTTCACACAAAGAGTCACAAGAGATTCTTACAACTTACAACAAGTGAAAGAGATCTCAAAGAAAAGAAAATAGCAAAGTGTAGATCTAATTCAAAACCCTAAACAAAAATTACAAAATTACTTTGATAGCATAACCCTTCCAATTACTAGCCATTCTAAACTCTGCTGAAATCCCAATATTTATAGATAACTAAAAACAGGGGTAAATTAGTCATTTTACAAAGAATTCTCTAAAACCTCGGAACAGTGCATCAACACGGGCTCAATGGTATATGCAACACGCCCTCGGTGACGGTTTTATCACCGAGCACGTGTTCTTCTGGCCGTGTTCTTCCTTCTTGCTGGGCATGTTCGGAGACCGAGCCCATGTTCTATAGCTTTGCAGGGCGTGTTCAAGGTCCGAGCGCGTGTTCTTGACCTGGGGAGTGTATATCTTTCCGGAAATT
The DNA here is from genome assembly GCA_025388415.1 of Cynanchum wilfordii. Taxonomy (NCBI): domain Eukaryota; kingdom Viridiplantae; phylum Streptophyta; class Magnoliopsida; order Gentianales; family Apocynaceae; genus Cynanchum; species Cynanchum wilfordii. The sequence continues at coordinate 27,641 of JAHSUH010001385.1, read as the reverse complement.
GCATATATAGTCCTTACTTTGTGTTTTTTATTCAATTCAGTCCCAAAAGTAACCTGAAATAGAATATTTGTAATTAAACCCAAAATCAATCAATTTATCTCAATTTAATACAATAATCCTCAACAATTATGCACAATTATCCTTCCAAAACATTATCAAAATTATCATTATCAGTAGGGCTATTTTATGCTTGACATTGTACTTGGTTAACAAACTTCCTAACCATTTATTCACAAAATGAGTACGTTCATCACTTATGAGAGCTCTTGGTGTTCCGAAATGAGTGAATATGTGCTTATGCAAAAACTTCAGCACCACTTTAGAATCATTGGTAGGACATGCAACAGCCTCAACCCATTTAGAAACATAATCAACTGCTACCAGAATGTATAAATTTCCAAAAGAAGGAGGAAAGGTTCCCATCAAATCTATTCCCCACACATCAAATAACTCTACCTCCAAAATGTTAGTCAAAGACATTTCATTTCTTCTAGATATATTTCCAACCCTTTGACATTGATCACATTGAGCTACATAGGCATGAGCATCTTTGATTAGTGAGGGCCAATAAAAACCCGATTGTAGCACCTTAGCTGCAGTTCGAGCACCACCAAAGTGTCCACTATAAGGAGCATTGTGACAGTGAAATAAAATTTCAGCCACTTCATTTTATGCATCTTCGTATCATTTGGTCAGCACAATGTTTGAACAAGTATGGTTCCTCCCAAAAATAGCTTTTTACATCATGAAAGAACTTCTTCCTCTGCTGCCCTGTATGATCGGGAGGAAGAACACCACTTGCCAAAAAGTTAGAAAAATCAACAAACCAAGGAAGTGGTTGTAAATTTTGTATCGTAAGGACTTGTTCATCCGGAAATTATTCTTGAATAGGAATGAAGGCTGAATGGGACTCCAAATTCTGCTCAAGTCTGGATAGATGGTCTACCACCCGATTTTCGGTTCCTCTTCCGTCCATAATTTCCATATCAAACTCTTGAAGTAACAACACCCATCTTATTAACCTTGGCTTTGAATCTTTCTTTGCAATGAGATACTTAATGGCGGAATGATCCGTAAACACAATTACTTTAGTACCCACCAAATAAGATCTAAATTTGTCAACAGCAAAGACAATGGCCAACAATTCTTTTTCAGTCACCATATAATTCAGCTGGGCACCATAAAGTTCTAGTAGCATAATAGATAGGATGAAAGATTTTGTTCCTTCTTTGCCCCAAAACAGCTCCAACAGCAAAATTGCTTGTGTCGCACATAAGCTGAAATGGTGAATTCCAATCTGGTGTAACCATGATTGGAGCTGAAATCAATCGCTCCCGATAACATCAAATAGGATCCTGTTTTGAGATATAAATTGTGCATGATTTGTGAGTATTATTGTACTAAATTGAGATATATTGATTGATTTTGGGTTTAATTGCAAATATTCTGTTTCAAGTTACTTCAGGGCGAAATTGAAGTAAAAAGACAAATTCAGAGGCAAAAGAGCAATATTCCGGAAATATGCTACACGCCCGTGGAAGCTGTAACACGCCCGTATAAGTTATACGCTCGTTGCCCTTTTGTGCATAATGCCCGTATGAATTAACTACCTTCTCTACGGTCGTTGCACTCTGGACTTTACGTTCGTAAGACATAACTACATCAATATGCCCGTAGAGAATAAAGGGCAGCGCCCGTATTGTTAACACAATCACTATTTTCTTTGTAAAATGACGATTTACCCCTGTTTTCGGTTACCTATAAATATTAGGATTTTCAACAGTGTTGAGGCTGGCTAGTATTTGGAAGGGTTATGCTATCAAAGTAAATTTGTAATTCTTGTTTAGGGTTTTGAATTAGATCTACACTTTGCTATTTTCTATACTTTGAGATCTCTTTCACTTGTTGTAAGTTGTAAGAATCTCTTGTGAGTCTTTGTGTGAAGTTGCCTCGAATCGTAAGGAATTTCCTTGGAGTTTTGCTAGAGAGGAATCAACTCCATCAACTTGAAGATTTGAAGAAGAACAAGGAGTTTGACAAACAGGGAGTTGAAGAGGTTACTCTTCTTCTTTTATTTGTTATAATTTCTATCTTGTAATTAGAGACCAACCCTATGAACTCTTCTCTCTACATTTCTTTTAGGTAGAAATGGTTGGTATTATTCTACAATTACTTTGGGCATTTCTTGGTTTTTCATGGATTAAATATTATAGTTGGATTAATTTGAATAGCAATTTCATTCATAGCTTTGAATCTGAATTTTATCTTGAGTATTGAGCTTTGATTTGAGGTTGTAGTTCCAGTTAACACTAAATTGTTAGGCCGGAACTAGGACAACAATTAGTGCCAAGTTGATTCGATTATATTTCCTTTTGATGGACCGGAACTAGGATGATTGATGGGAGATTTGATCTTGTCAACATTCAAGTGTTCTTAAATCAATGAATTTCTTGCAACGAATTTTATTGAAGAAGTTCATCCTTAGACTTGAATATTGGTGAGATTATGATAGTTAATTCATGATTAATCTTGCCCTTAGTAGTTTGTATCCTTCATTTCTCCTAATATTTCTTATGAGTTTCTACCTTCCATTACTTGCTTGATCCTCTACTTTACATTGTTCATTTACTTTGCTTTCTAGGAAATTAGAATTCAATCCTATTATTCTTGATAAAGGTTGGATTACTTGATGATTGATTCATACTTCCAAACCATATTCATAATTGATTTAATTATATTTTCCACGCTAAAAATTAATAGACGTCTTGGGGGAAAACGAATAAATATTAAAATCTGAATACTACCTTTATTTACTAAACTATTTTGATAGGTTCTCTGCCTAGTTGAGTTTATTTTATTAGTGACAATCCTATTTTAATCTTGAGAATTCCTATTATTTTTAGAATTATTTTATTTAGTTATTTATATTATTTTTATATAAATATAACTCATCGATTTTTGGCGCCGTTGCCGGGGATTATCTATTATTTAGATTCATGATGTTTTCCTCTTAATTCCTTGTAATTTTTGTGAAAATTTTCATCAACGGTGTGAATCATATAACGAATTAATCATGTTATGACTTGTTAAATGAAATCAACATCAAGTAACTTTTAGTTTTCTTGTCTATTTCTTTGATGTGTCTTTGATCTTCTTAATAGATCATTGGATATTTTGATTTTGTTTAGATTGATTTGATTTGTTAGTTGAATCTTGTTTTTCTTGATTTTTGTAGTTTAATTTTCAGATTTCATTTGATTTTGTTATTCTTGTTCTTAGAATTTGTTATTCTTATTTTAGTAGCTTTCTTATGTTACTTGTTTTTTTTTTTTTGTTTTTTTTCTTTCTTTTTAATTCGTTTTTCTTAGAATTTTTCTTACTTAGATTATAGATTTTTGGATTTAGATCTTAGGTTAGATGATTTAGTATCATGATTTTTAGGTTTAGTTAGTATTTTGGTTTGTTTAGATCCCTTAGGTAAACTATTTCTTAGAAGTTTTGGTTAGATATAGCTTAGATATTTTGGATTTAGGTTAACTTGAGTTGCTTTTGATTTAATTAGATAGCTTAGTTAGTTTAGTGCCTTAGATTAGGATAGTTTTTAGTTCTTCTAACTTTCTTTCTTAGGATTTCACTTAGATTTTTAGTTTAATATCTTAGTTTGATCTTTACTTTAGAATTTAGTTCTAATTGTTTTTCCTATTTTCTAACTTGACATAGTTTGTTCTAATCTTTCTAACTTTTTCTAATTAGATTCTAGGTATGGTTAGTATAGGATCTAACTAGTTTTTTAACTTGTTCTTCAATGTTCTACTTTTCATTCTTATAACTTTAGAACTTTACTTTCTTGATTGATTCTTTCTTTGATAGATTTCTATTTCATGTTTTTAGATGTATTTTCATGTTTTTGTTTCATGTTAATTCTTTAACTTGGGTAGTTGTTATAAATATTGTCTTGATTTTTAGGTATTATGATGGAGTAGTTTAGTTTACCTCTCTTCTTAACCTTAGTTTCATTACTCGTCATTCACTTGTTTTGCATTTTCATTACTTGTCTTACATTTCTTAGTTAATATTCTAATAATGTCTTCAATTCATGGAGATTATTATCTAGATACTTACCTTTGTTAGGTATTGATGTTAGATGCTTTCTTATTTTCTACCTTTTATTTGTTAGCCTTAATATGTGCTTAATATGAATTTTAGTATGGCTTTGCATTTAGATTTCTTGCTTTGCATTTATTGATAGATTTAGCTTTAGTTTGCATAATAGGTTTTCAATAAATGGTCACTTATGTTACCATTAGACTTGCATCTTTAGGATTTTGTTTGGTATTCTTGAAATTCTTTAGGTAATAGTATACTATAGTTCTTTTTATTGAATAGAAAGCATTCTTAGAAATTAATTCTAAGAAATGTTAATTCTAGTGACCAACATTTGTATGCTGTATTTTGGCTGTACTTTGATTTGCACATTCTGCCTTTGCATGCCTTTGTTTTGCTAGTATAGATTTGTAGTTTTAATTTCTTTTCGTTGCATTTGATTAAATAGGTTAGAATGAAAAACTTTAATGTTATATCTCATATCTCATAGTTTTCACAACCTGATATTTTTGCATGATATGTTTTGCATGTCTTTGATCTTTTTAATAATGTATAGTTAGATGAATATATTTCATTTCATTTTGTATGGATTAGTTAGTAGACTGCTTGGTATTTTTGGTTATTAGTATAATTGATTTTGTATAGCTTTGAATCCATGAATGAGTTCATTACTTTGTGCATGAAATGTAGATAGCTTGTATATTTTTAGTATGCATGGTTTCTATGGTTTGCATGGTATATTTATGTATGTATATATTGCAATTTGTAATATCCAGTAGTTCTTTTTGCATGCACTTTACTAATTGATATATATAATTTACTCTCTTTTCCAGTAGGTAGTGCATGTTCTCTTTTCTTGTTAAATGTGCATGGCATTTAGTATATAGAAATACATTAGATGTATATATTAGATGTTTCAGTAAGAAATTTGCCTAGTTTGTATTTGCACTCCAGTATGCTGCATGTTTTGTTTTCGCAAAAAGACAAATGCATTTATTGCATGTACTTTATTTAACTACATTTTGCATGGTATTGTAATGGTGGCATATAGATACATTAGTTGTATATAATCTCATTTCTTTTGTTTTCCAATTCCAGTAGCTAGATGTTGATATATATATTTTTGTACACTGCATGTTCACTGATTTTTCGGGCAGTGCAGTAGCAATTTGTATGCACCACTGCTGCCTTGTTTTTAATCCAGTAGTTTCTTACATGTTTTGTTCTGTTTCTGTGTAAAATTCCAGTGAGCATTTTTCACTGCCCCTACTGTATTTTCTTTCTAGCAATTGCAGTATGCAAACTGCCCTGTTCACTATGTAAATTCCAGTATGCAATTCCCTCTGTTTTGCAGAACATTCCAGTAGCTAACATATGTACAACTCTGTATTTGCTCTGTTCTAAAAATTCCAGAACTGAAATTTCTTTTTCCCCTGCAGTCTCCCCTGTTCTTTCTACCCGAGAGTATGCATAATTTTCCTTTCATTTTCATTTCTTCAATTTGATTTCCAGAATCCAGTTTCTTATCCACTTCTTTTCCTTTTCTATTCAATTTTGCATGCTTATCAAATCTTTTCATTTTTTCCTCCATTTTCATTCTTTCAAAACTTCTTTCTATCTTATACATTTCATTCCATTCTTCTTTATCATTCTTTCATTCTTTTTCTTCTTTCTTTCATTCAATTAATTTAATTCATTTTCTTTTCCTTATTTTTTTGATTAGATTAGCATTATTTAATAATCTTATATTTTACTTCCTTTTATCCTTACTAATCTTTCTTTTCTTGTTTTGTAGATATTTTTGATTTCTTTCTCCTGTTTTTCTCGGGTCTTTTGATTTCTTTACTAGATTGTTTGTAGTAGGAAATTTTTATACCTCTTGTAATCTCTTTTATTTAGTATTTTTTTGTATTCTATCTTTCTTGTTTGTTTGTTGAAGGTAAAATAGGAATCAATAGGCTTCGCTACAAAACCCGGAAATGCAAGTGGGGTATTTGTCCGGGCAATTTTCGGAACAAGCAAAAAAATGATTACTCCCTAATAGCACCGAACAAAATTCCGTTGAATAAATCAAAAGATGAAGTTGTTAGGGAGGACAAAGCGAGCCCTATAAAAGTCTTTGAAGAAGGAAGAAGCTCCTAAGAAAGGAACAAAATAAGTTCCAAGCATGCTTGCTCGGGAACAAGATTTGTCTTTCTTTCCTTTCCTTTTATCGCTTTTATCGAGTCATACTTGGTTTTTGGCATTCAATAATTGTCTCAATCGCTTTCTTAGTTATTGGATGTTCAAATATAGGACCTTTTATGTTTGTTATGTGATAAGTCATAAAATTTTATAATTATTATATTTAATTCCCTTACATTTTGATTAGATATCGAGCTAATATGTGGAATTTATGTTTGTTTTGATGATAGTTGTCGAAAGTCAAAGATGAAGCAGAATTTGGCTAAAAGGCTTATTTTTAGTTATCAATTATTACGAAGACATCTTTCGGAGGAAGAATTAAAATTTGAACGGATGACTATCAACAATTCCCAAGATATTTGAAGATAAATTCAAATTATCTTATCTTTATTATTATTTTATTAGTTATCAGAGAAAGATAATTATCTCCTATTTTAGTTAGGATTTTATTTATTTATTATTATTCTATTAGGATTCGTATGAGAAGTTAGGAAAAGCTTTATAAATGGGCGCTCTACATTCTTATCAAAACAAGTTTTCAAGATTTAGAAAGAGAAGAGAGATGGAGACCGCGATGGCCGCCTAAGCTTCGATTCAGTCTGGGGAATGATTTCAAGACAAGTTCTGAGTTCATGATCTACACAAATTCTGGGTTTTAAGCTAATTTCCAATTTTGAATTCATTACTTTTAACAATTCAATATTTAGATCGCGTGATTGAATATTGATGAGGTTTTACTTAATTCTTTTCATGCTTTTTGATTGAATTGAGTTGGGATTTTATTATTTATGATTGAATTTAATCTTGGACAGTTTTGTGGCTTCACAGATTGCCTTGATATTATCACGGGTTTTAGGTTAAACTTGAATTTATTGATTAGGCGCTTGTCCTATGATATACTTTTGTTATTTAATTGAATTCTAATGGCTTCGTTAGTAGGTGATATGAATACTAATTAGGGCTTCCATTTAGTAGTCAATCAAAGAATTAGTTTTGAAATATGGAAATTCATTAAGGAACGAGGAAGAACTTAAATTGAATCATTACCCTAGGACTGAAATATTTAAATCCGATACTTGCGTTTTTCTTATTAGTTAATTATTTTCTACAATTTCCCAATCTAAAAAACCCTCTTTTATTGTTTTCTATTCTCTTATTAATTGATTTCGATTAGGTTTCTTTGGGAAACGACTCGGTGAACACCCTAAACTGCTCATTGATTTAATTGAATTAATCTTGGCCGATTTGACGACAATTGTGTAATTCTAAAACCCTACCAAGATTTTGGCGCTGTTGCCGGGAAGCCATAATCGTTAAATCATAATAAGAATCTGTCTTTTTATTTGTTTTTAGTTGTTTGAAATTTTTTATTCGCGTTTTGGTTGTGTGTTTAGGTAGAAATTCGAAAATTTCGGTATAAAATTCTGATTCGCACACTGTTCTGGTCAGAATTTTTATCGCCGATTGAGTTGATTTTTGGTGTCCAAAGGTTTTGGGTGGTGTGGAGAAATACTCACTGCCTTTAGGCAGTGACCCAAGCCACGTTTTGGCCAACTTTAGTCGTTTTGACCACGTTTTCGAATTTTTAAGTATTTTTTGCTTTAATTTTAGTAATTTTTGGTGTTTTAGATTAGTTTCTTGCATCTCCTTATGTTTTTTTTTTTTCTTTGATCCTTGTTTATGACCAGGTCATCTACTAGTAAGTTAGCTGATTTTGATCCTCAAATTGATAGAACTTTTCATAAACAACTTAGGGATAAGAAGAACGGACAAGAAAAATCTCCTAGTGTTGAAATTGTTAGTGAATTGTTTAATTTGACACTTGATAATTCTAAACAAATTGTTGATTGCGAAATCATGGCTGGAAATAATAATGATAATAGGACACTTAAGGAATTAGCAACTCCCGATATGAATTTACAACATGCTTGCATAGAGTATCCAGAATGTAGGCTAATTTTGAACTTAAATCTGGTCTAATATAATTTTTGCCTAGATTTCATGGTCTTGCAGGTGAAGATCCTCATAAGCATCTTAAGGAATTTCATATTGTTTGCTCTACAATGAAGCCTAGGGAGATTACAGAGGAACAGATTAAGCTGAGGGCATTTCCTTTCTCTTTGGATGGAGTGGCGAAGGATTGGTTGTACTATCTTGAACCAACTTCTATTACAAGTTGGAATGATTTAAAGAAATCATTTTTAGAGAAATATTTCCCAATATCTAGAACTGCTGCAATTAGAAAGGATATTTGTGGTATCAAACAGAATCATGGGGAGACTTTACATGAATATTGGGAAAGGTTTAAAAAACTTTGTGCAAGTTGTCCTCATCATCGATTAGTGATCAATTATTGATTCAGTATTTCTATGAAGGTCTTTCACCTATTGATAGAAGTATGATAGATGCAGTTGCAAGAGGAGCTTTAGTAGATAAGACACTTATTGCTGCTAGGAATTTAATAGCAAATATGGCTCAGAATGCACAACAGTTTGGCACTAGAGCATCATATCCGACTAGAACCGTGAATGAACTTCAGTCTTCTACAACCGATCGGTTAAGGATTGAGGAGTTAGCTAGTTTGGTTAGGCAGTTTGCATTGGGAAAGATGCAAACACAAGTTTCTGCCACTCTTTGTGGTATATGTGCATCATCTATGCATTACACGGATCAATGTCCTCAAATTCAGGATACTACAGAAAGTTGTGCTGGAATTTTTCCTGGTAGACCATTCCAAGCAAAATCAACAACAAAGATATGATCCATATTCATCAACTTATAATATTGGATGGAGATATCATCCAAATTTTAGATATGGGAATACTTCAGGACAACAACAACAATCAAGACCATCGCAACAACAACAAAATTCCAAACATGAGACTAGTCTTGAGGATTTAGTGAAGCAGATGGCAACAAATAATCTTCAATTTCAACAGAGAACAGAATATAGTATACAGGATTTGTAAACACAGATTAGTCAACTTGCTACTGGTCTTAATGAGGTAAAAAGTCAAGGTTCTGGACAGTTGCCATCTCAACCAATTCCGAATCCAAGAGGTAATGTAAGTGTTGTTACATTAAGAAGTGGAGAAGAGTTGAAGGATCCAGTGAATCCTACAAATCAAACAACGAATTCTGAAGCAGATAATAAGGTTGTAGAGTCTTCTAGCAGACCTCTACCATTTCCAAACAGAATGACTCAATCTAAGAAACAAGTTGAAGCAATCTAAGGTTCGGGGAATTAGTCCTATGTGTCCATTCAATTCATATATGTTTGTTCAAAGAATAATTAAAACAAGAATGGAAAATAATTAGTTAAGATCTCTAATGAAGTATGTATGATTAATTAAGTTGAACAATGTTCGAAAGTTGAATTTGCAAATGGATCTAAGGCAATTATGAATTTGAATCGTTCTTACTACCGTACCCGAGTTATCCAATGTGATTACCTCAATACGGGTCGTTGCAAGTAATCCTAAACCTTTGTAGATTAATTATTAAGTCGTGAATTTAATAAGTTAATCTTAAAATTTGCATTGATTACTAACTCGAGATTATTAGGCTGCCTAACCTCATTATGGTCGATGCAAGTTATTACACCTAATCCGGCAATTCATTAATTCTCCTATGGTCGGGTCTCCTTAACAAACCGTAAATTTAATTACCAATTGTAGTATCATGCATCAACCTAAGTTTCATAGCATAAACTCAATACGAGAATCAAATCTAAAGCATAAAACAATAAGCAATTCATAATGTATATTAAAACGTATCCTTTCCGGAAATGTATAAATCATTAATTAATCAATCTAAATAAAGAGAATCTTAGGACACAGAATCATAACATATAAAGGAAAAGTAATATAAGAACGAAAAGAAAAGGAAAGAGAAAGTTGTCGTGTTGCTCTCACTGCTTTCACGGACTGGCTTAATCCTCCAGACCTCGCCAAGACTTGTACTCCGGATCCTTATCCCGCTCTCGAAGATCTTCAGCTACCACTCCCCTCAACTAAACTATAGGGTATCCCTTATGGTCGAGGCTCAACCCTACACTCGAGAAGAAAGAAATATGAAAACCGAAAACTAGACTGGAGCTTATCACGAGATTTCTATTGGCTAGAAACTCGTAAATGCTCCCTTCCCGAGTGATTCTGGCGTGCTTCAACAACTGGGGGAGTGCATCTATATATAGGAGTGAAATAGAGGTGAAAAGAGGTAAAATTTCCATGTGGGACATTGAAAAACGTCATTCTGCCTTCAACACACCCGTGTTGCGTGTCTCCAACACGCCCAAAGCCCGTGTTGAGCTTCTTCAACACACCCCAAGCCCGTGTTGAGCTTCTTCAACACGCCCATGTTGAGAAAAAATTGCAATTTAGTCCCCGATTTCTTCATTTCTTCAATTTTGGTCCCCGAAACTTCGAAATCGAAAATAGAAAGAATTTGTGTAATTTCCATTCAATTAAATCCAATTAACTCCATAATTAACTCGAATTTAACACAATTAATGTATAAAAATATGATATAAAATCGAGTTATCAACTCACAAGAGGAAATTGAAAGGGAATGAAAGAGTCAGTTTAGGAAGGAATGTTTTAGCATTAATTCAACCGGCTATGCCTACAAAGTGCAAAGATCCTGGAACATTCACTATACCTTGCACCATTGGAGAACTTCACTTTACTAATGCTATGTTAGATTTAGGTGCTTCAATTAACGTTATGCCTCACTCTGTTTATTCTTCTTTGCATGTTGGAGAGCTTAAACGTACAGGTGTTGTGATTCAGTAAGCATATAGAAGCACAACATATCCTACAGGTGTCTTGGAGGATGTTCCGGTAAGAGTAAAAAAGCTTATTTTTCCTGTTGATTTCTATTTTTTGGAGATGGAAGATGACAAGGTAAACGAACATGCACCATTAATTTTGGGCAGGCCTTTCTTAAAAACTGCAAAAACAATAATTAATGTGCGAATAGTACTCTTACTATGGAATTTGGTGGTGATGTAGTTCATTTTAATATACTTGATGCCATGAAATATCCTTCAGAGGAGCATTCTATTTTCCAAGTAAATATGTTAGATTTGCCATATGAGTATTCCTTTGATGATTCTATGAGCATTGATTTGCTTGGTAATTTTCCCGATTTTATTGGGTTAGATGATACTGTGTATTCCTCATTTTGTTCTCTTGGATCTAATAAATGTCATGCATGTTGTGAAATTGAAGATTACTTGAAATGTGTTCAGAATGAGGAATTTCCTCATATAGATTCTATTGATTCATTTGATGCTATTGATGTTGATGATTATGTTGATTCTATTGATGCTCTTGATTCTGTTGATCTTGTTGATTCTATGGATGATGATTGTTTTGGACCACATGTTGAGAATATTACTGAGATAAAATCCACTATGATGCTTCCATTCATTCAGGAACCACCCACATTAGAGTTTAAACATTTACCAAACATTCTTAATTGTGCTTATTTAGAAGACAGAGACAAACTGCTTATTATCATTGGTAATAACCTTGAACCCGATCAAGAGAATAAGTTGCTTAAATTGTTACAAAATTATAAGAATGTAATTTGGTGGACATATGCAGATATCGTTCATTTTCTAGTTTTCAATGAGATACTTGCACATTCTAGTAAACATCAAGTTAATAAGTTGAGGGGGAAATCTAAATTTTATTTTTGGGATGATTCATACATGTGGCGTATATGTAATAATCACGTAATTAAGACATGTCTTCCTATTCATGAATTTCCTTCTCTTTTAAAATTATGTCATATACTTTCATGTAGTGGTCATTTTGGTACTCAGAGTATTTTGAGGAAAATATTAGCAGCTTATGAAAATTCAAGAATCCACAAGGAAAGAAATTTTATGAAGGTTTTCAAGAGCATATAGTGGAGGAGCTCCAACTTCAATCCACCTCCTACATCCGATACCACCAGCCGTTTTTTCTTTTCCATTCTCTTGTTTTATTTTGTCCTTTATCTATATATTTGTTTTACATTGATGACAATGTTACATTCAAGTGTGGGGGGAAACATTTTTATTATGCTTTTTCGTCTTTTGTTTTTTTTTATTCTACAAAAAAGAATTTTCTTCACGTTTTGTTTTTCTTTTTTTTTTTTTTTTTTTAATTTTCTCAAATTTTTAAACATTTTCAAACTTTTAGCTTACTTGAGAAGATATATTGATGAGTAATTATGAAGTTTGATTTACTCTGCCTATGATATTTTCTAATTATCAGAATGCTACGATCTTGAGAGTTGATTTGGTTAAATTTGTTGACGCTTGATACTAGCTTGGTTATAGGAAATCTCCGATTATTTGCGCACATCTAGTTCCGATGAGTTGTTTGATTGATGGATCACTCTTGAAAAACTTAGTTGATTGTATTAGATCATTTGGGATTTGTGATGACTGTCAAGGTTGCTTGGAGGGATTTTGAGAAAAAATGCCACCAATATAAATTGATTTTAATAAAGAAAAGAAAAACAAGGTTAGTGTTCAAGTATTCTTGACTACTCGAGAACCACTTCGAAGGGAACTTATGCCCGGTACCCTAAGGTCCTTGTGATCTGGGAGCTGCTGGAGTGGAACTCGCTATATGGGTAATTTAAGTTAATATGTGAAAGTAGACAAAACCAAAAAAATTGATTATAACTACTAACTAAAAGTGGCACCAAACTTGAGATTTTGAAGGGTGATTGTGATTAGTTGTTATGAATTCTAATTGGTTGAATTACTGTTGTATTCAGCTGTTGAATAGGGAAGTCTGTTGATTGAATGATAAGTCGAAATTGGAACACCGATGTGTTATTTGAGTTATATTTAAATAATAAAAATAATAGAATAAATAATACTAAAAATAATAAGAATCTTAAGATTAAAATAAGTTTGTCACTAATAAAATAACTCAATTAGGCAGAGCACCTATCGAAATAGTTTAGTAAATATGGTGGTATTCAGATTTTAAATTTATAAAAATCGTTTTTCCCTAAGACTTCTATTAAATTCTAGTGTGGAAAATATAATCAAACTAATTATGAATATGATTTGTGATTAAGGATCATTCAACAAGTAAATCAACCAATATCAAGAATGATAGGATTGAATTCTAAATCCTAGAAAGCAAAGTAAAGAACAATATAAGGAATAAGGCAAGCACAAAGGTTGGGAGGAATTCTTTGTAAAATATAGGTGATAAAAGAGGATACAAAATACCAAGTATAGGATAATCTTGGATCTAGTATCATAGCTCCACCAAAATCAAGTCTAAAGTAGAATCTCTTCCATACGGTTCGTGGCAAGAAATTCCTAGATTAAGAACACTTGAATGTTGACAAGATCAAATCTCCCATCAATCATCCTGGTTCCGGTCCATCAATAGGAAATTAATCACATCAACTTGGCACTAATCGTATATCCTGGTTCCGGCCTAACAATTAGTGTTAATCCGAAACCACAATTTCACATCAAGACTTGTGCAAAAGATAAAATTCAGATCTAAAGTCATCAATGAAATTGCAATTTGAATCAATAAAACCACAATCATTCAATCCAAGAACATCACAATATCTCAAGTAATTTGTAAAATACAACCAACCAAATCTACCTATAAGAAATGTAGAAATGAGAATTCCTAGGGTTGGTTAACTAATTACAAAGAATAACAAGGAATAATAGAAGAAAAGGGGAAAGTGAAACATAGACATTAAACCTTCTTCCTCTTCAACTCCTTCTCTTGATTCTTCTTTGATTCTTCAATTTAGATCTTCAAATTGTGTAGCCCAAATACCCTAGAATATATTCAGCAAATTTCCTTACGGATCGAGGCAAACTCACCAAATTAATCCCAAGATACTCAATACTACAACAAGTAGAGAGTGATCTCTAAGAAAATTGGAAAATCAAAGCATAGATCTCTCTCTAAGTTCTACCAAACCTTTACAATGTCTTAACAATTCAGTATAAACCAACCTTAATACAAGCCAATCTAAATAAAGCTAAAAATTCTAGTATTTATAGATCTACTAAACCAGGGGCAAAATCGTCAATTTACATAAAAAATATTCTGGACAGAGCATCCTTACGGGCGTAGCCCTATCTCGCTATACGGGCGTTTAGAGCAGTTACTCCTTATGGGCGTTTGATCCAGAGTGCCACGGGCGTAAGGAAGACGGTTAATTCAAACGGGCGTAAGGAACACAGGGCAACGAGCGTTTAATCCGCTACGGGCGTTATGCACAAAGGGCAACGGGCGTTTGCTCGAATACGGGCGTATGACATATTCCACGGGCGTATCACATTTCCAGAATGTTGCACTTTTGCCTCTGAATTCATCTTTTTTCACCAATTCGCCCCCGAAGTTACCCGAAACAGAATATTTGCAATTAAACCCAAAATCAATCAATTTATCTCAATTTAATACAATTATTATCACAAATCATGCACAATTTATATCTCAAATCATGATCATATTTGATGTTATCAAATACCCCACAACTTAAACTTTGCTTGTCCTCAAGCAAATCAAAATAGAAGAAGTTTAAGAAGAAACAAACTAACATCAAAAAGCTCAAAAAGAAAATTCAATTTTTTAAGATGTGCATGAATTTTCTCAAAAATTTCAACATAGACTAGTTTACTTTTCAAAGATCTCATCAACAAAGTGCTAAAGGAAGATTCACTTTCATGCCTCATCAAATGTCTTATGTCTAAGTCAAGAAAACTCAATTTGAACAAAACATTTTCAACTTAAATACGAAAAACGATCATAAAATCATCCCGAGTGAAGTGTGTGCTCTATCTCAATTGATGATCCAAATGGCAAACTTTCTTTCAAAGCAACTATCCAAATAGTGGTTTGGTCGATCAAAAACTTCAACAACGAGAGATAATCACAATCAAATCTCAAGAAACAAGCCACTTATTCAAAAGTAGAATTTTATTCAATTGGTTTTTTTTTTCAAGGTTTTTATTGTTTGCTTAACAATATCAACTTTAACTACCCTTGTAGCGAGTTCCACTCCGATGACTCCCGGATCCCGAGGACCTTAGGGCACCGGGCATTTAATTCCCATAAGAAGTGGTGCTCAAGTAGCAAAGGATACATGCAAAATAACCTTTTATTCAACAATTTATTCAACGAAAATTATAAAATTGTGGCAAGTCTCTCAAAAAATTTTCAAGTGAAAATTCAAGTCATTTCCATTCCCAAAAGACTTAATACTATTCAAATAAGTTGTCCAAAAGTCGTCCACTAATCGGAACAAACAACCAAAAATAGCTATGTCAAAATAATTTCAGGATTTTCCTATAATCATGCTCGTACCAAGTATCAACAAAATGAACTAAATCAAATCTCAAGACTTTCAACAATCAACAACCGATATCTATCATCGGCTAAGCAAATCAAATTCCCACAAAAAGTTCACAAATAATCTTTTCAAGTAAACTAATCATTTTGAAAAATTTGAAAAATTAAGCAATGTTTTGAAAATATTAGCAAATTGAGATAAAACGAGCATACACACCTACCCCACAACTTGAATATTGCATGGTCCTCGGTGTAAAAGGCGAATACCCCACAACTTATTTGAAAAATAAATAAGTGGGAGAAAACTATAAATACAAAACGGGAATAAGTGTGAAAAACGAAAAAAAAATAAAAACAAGAAAATTTTATTTAAAACGGGAAAGTATACTATGAACACAAAAGATACTCATAAAAATCCTAAATAAATCAAATAGTACAAAAACCAAGTATGACTCGATAAAAGCGGTAAAAGGAAAGGGAAGAAAGACAAATCTTGTTTCCGAGCAAGCATGCTTGGAACTTTTTTTTTTGTTCCTTTCTTAGGAGCTTCTTCCTTCTTCAAAGACTTTTATAAGGCTCGCTTTGTCCTTCCTAACAACATCATCTTTCGATTTATGCAACAGAATTTAGTTCGGTGCTGTTAGGGAGTAATCATTTTGCTTGTTCCGAAAATTGCCTGGACAATTGTCCCACTTGCATTGCCGGGTTTTGTAGCGAAGCCTATTGATTCCTGTTTTACCTTCAACAAACAATTAAGAAAGATAGAATAGAACAAAACAAAGAAAGAAAGAAATTACAGAATTAAAAATGTCCTACTACAAACGATCTAGAGGATAATACTAAAACAAGAGGAATTAAAGAAGGAAATTTCATTACCTACAAAACAAGTAAGAAGAAAAATTAGTAAAGATAAATTAATGTAAGAAATAAGATTATTAATTAATGCTAATCTAATCAAAAATAAGGAAAAGAAAATGAATTAAATTAATTGAATGAAAGAAAGAAGAAAAAGAATGAAAGAATAAAAGAATGATAAATAAGAACATCCATGCAAATGAATTGAAGAATAATTTAAATAATTCATAGGGTAAACTATCCAGGTAACACCTCAACTTTTTGGGATTCCGAGTTTTGCACCTAAACTTTTTTTCTTCCAGCTTTTGCACTCCAACTAAAAAAAATCACCTAATTTGCACCTCCGTCCAAAAATTCCGTCCAAACTCAAAATCCGTCTATTTTCCAGGGGTATTTCAGTCTTTTCCTATTTCAAAATTTTTTTAAATTTTTTTTTTTTTTAAGTGGATTCGAACCCAATTTTTTTATTCATAAAAAATATGTGGTGGCGGGATTCGAACTCGCACCCCACACCGCACAAAACCAAAATTGACGTGTTTTACCACTGCGCCAAAGCCATTATTTGTATTATTTCTAACAGAAATTTTATTTATTATCTTTACACAAGCCGAATAATTGTTATATATTCTATAATTTTTTACAAGATTTTTATTTATTAAAGAAAATATTTTTAACAAAAATCTTTTTAAAGATAATAAATAAAATATTTGTTAAAAATAATACAAATAATGTTTATGGCGCAGTGGCAAAACACATCCTGTGCGGGTGCGGGTTCGAATCCCACCAGTTGCACTCGCACCGTGTACTTGCACAGGATGTGTTCTGCCGCTGCGCCATAAACATTATTTGTATTATTTTTAACAAATATTTTATTTATTATCTTTAAGGAGATTTTTGTTTTATAAAAAATAATTATTTTTGTTATTGGTTAGAAAAGCGCGTTTAGTTTCAAAGCACGCGTTGGGTTAGAATCCTGCTAACAACAAAAATTAAATTTTTTTTATAAAATAAAAATTACCTTTAAGTTAATAGATAAAACTCATGTAAAAAATAATACAGTCTAGAACATTGGTACAGTGGAAAAGCTTATGAAAAAAATATTTTTAAAAATAATAAATAAAACTTCCGTAAAAAATTATATAATTTACAATATTGGTGCAGTGGCAAAGTGTGTTTAAATTCATCGTAATGTTGGGTTCGAATTTTACCAATAGCAAAAATAATTATTTTTTATAAAACAAAAATCTCCTTAAAGATAATAAATAAAATTCCTGTTAGAAATAATACAAATAATGGCTTTGGCGTAGTGGTAAAACACGGTAATTTTTGTTGTGCGGTGCGGGTTTGAATCCCGCCACCTGAATATTTTTTATGAATAAAAAAAATTTGAAATTGAATGGTGCGTTGAATTAAAAAAAATTAAAAAAATTTTGAAATAGGAAAAGACTGAAATACCCCTGGAAAATAGACGGATTTTGAGTTTGGACGGAATTTTTGGACGGAGGTGCAAATTAGGTGATTTTTTTTTAGTTGGAGTGCAAAAGCTGGAAGAAAAAAAATTTAGGTGCAAAACCCGGAATCCCAAAAAGTTGAGGTGTTACCTGGATAATTTACCCTAATTCATACAAGGAAGCTTAAAAGAATTAAAAAAAATGGAGGAAGAAAGGAAAAGAAATGAAACTCATGCAAAAGAATTGAATTAAAAAGAAAGAGAAATGAAGTGTAATAGAACTGAACGAAAATGGAGGAAAATAATTGAATTAAAAAGTGTGCATGCAATCGGCTACTGCCAAAAACAGAGGAAAAAACAGGGGAAAGTGAAATTCCAGTTCTGGAATTTTGACAAAACAAAGCAATTACAGAGTTGTACAATAATTAGCTACTGGAATTTTGAATAAAACAGAGGAATTAACCTTTATAGCTACTGGTTTTCACTGCAAAACAGAGGAGAATGCTTGCTGGAATTTTTAGAATGACCAAAACAGATTGCAACTCACAAAATTATGGGCACTTTCAACAAAAACATTGAAGAAAACTCTCTGAAATTTTGCACAAAAACAAAACAAAACATGTAACAACTGCTGGATTTAAAATTCAGTAGCGATGAGGCATACAAAATGCTACTGGACTGCACAAAAATTTCATCAAAAACAGTGTATAAAAGTAATTCATCAAGCTGCTGGAAAATAGAACAAAAATGCTCATGCATTTGAATTTTCTAATTTGACCATAAGAAAGAAGTGATACATACACATATAAACTACATGCTATTACATGAAGAATAGAAAGAAATGCAATTA
Organism: Cynanchum wilfordii; assembly: GCA_025388415.1. Classification (NCBI taxonomy): domain Eukaryota; kingdom Viridiplantae; phylum Streptophyta; class Magnoliopsida; order Gentianales; family Apocynaceae; genus Cynanchum; species Cynanchum wilfordii. The sequence continues at coordinate 8,860 of JAHSUH010001385.1, read as the reverse complement.
CAAACAACTAACAAATCTATATACCATTATTTACAATGCCATGTAGAATGAAATTATAAAGAAACCATGCATAAACAAAGAAAACAAAGAACAGCACCTACTGGAAATTAAAATATATTATATATATATTAACTAATCTAGTATACTGCATGCAAGAAGGACTGCTGGACGAAATTTTCAATAGAAATGCAATCCTAAACACTAATGTTACTGCCATGGAACTTTAGAAAACTAAATGCAAACTAAACTACCAAGGAAAACAAACTAATGCATCTACAAACAATTATGCAAAACCATGCAAAAGAAAGTGCAATACAACCATGAACTAATCTACTGGAAAATGTAGTACAAACAGAAAACATCATGCATTTGCTACTAAATGAAGTGAAAAACAAAACATACAAAAACTATTGTAATGCAAGGACAAGCTAAGCTAAACTAAACTAATTATGCAAAATGTTATTAACTATGCAAAATGATTAAATGCAATCTTTATGAACTAATATACATACTTATGACATGGAAAGTAAAGTAGATAAAATTCATAAATCCTACTGTACGCAAGAATCTATATGCTACTACTATGAAAATTTCAGCAAGCTACCTATAGTATATGCAAATTAAAATTTCAAAGCATAAATAAACAATTCATACAATAAATATGTACAGTATACTGCCTAATTCAATTCCATGCATATGATAAATATACGAGCTAACTACAACTCATGCAAAAACAGAACAAAACACACAAGAAACTACTGAATTAAAAACAAGGCAGCAGTGGTGTAAAAATTCTGCCACTGTACTGACCAAAATTTCAGCAAAAACTGAACAAAATCAAGCATACCACAAATTTCAGAATTAAACATTTCAGCAGCAGTGCAAACCAAATGTTACTGGACTGCCCAAAAAATTTTTTTTGAAAATGCAGTGTACAAAATCATCTAGCTACTGGAATGCAGAAATTAAGGAGAAATCACCATGCAATCTAACTAAATCATATGCAAAAACAATCAATACAAAATACTTGAAATCTGAAAATGAAATGTAACAAAGCTAATGAAGTGAATTAAATAACTAAACTAGAAATGTTGGTCACTAAACTAGCATTTCTTAGAATTAGTTTCTAAGAATGCATACTACTCAACAAAAAGCTATACATATTTATTAACTAAAGAATTAAAAGAATACTAGATAAATTCCTAAAGATGCAAATCTAAAAATAACAATGGTGACCATTTGTTGAAAAATTTACTATATGCAAAATCTAACAAAAATTTCAAAAGAAGAAATTAAAAGCAACGCTATACCAAAACTTATATCAAATGCAAAGTAAGGTTAACAAATAAAAGATAGAGAATAAGAAAAACATATAACATCAATTCCTAACAAAAGTAAGTATCTAAATAATATTCTTCATGAATTGAAGATATTATTAGAATACTAACTAGACTAGAAAGCACTTAAAGAAAATAAAGGAAAGAAGATAAAATGAATAAGATCATGCAAAACTAACTAAGAAATGTAAGACAACTAATGAAAATGCAAAACAAGTAAATGACAAGTAATGAAACTAAGATTAAGAAGAGAAGTAAACTAAACTACTCTAACAAAATACCTAAAAATCAAGATAATATCTATAACAACTACCAAAGATCATGAAACGAAAGCATGGAAATACATCAAAGAATATGAAATAGAAATCAATCAAAGAGAGAAACAAGTTAGAAGACTAGTTAGATCTTATACTAACCATACCTAAAAACTAGTTAGAGAAAGTAAGAAAGATTAAAACAAACTAAGTCAAGTTAGCAAGTAGGAAAAACAATTAGATCTAAAAATTTTTAAACTAAAGATCAAACTAAGATGTTAAACCTAAAGATCTAGGTTATTCTAAAGGATAAGGATCTAAAGAATCAAAAGCTAACCTAATCTAAAGCACTAAACTAACTAAGCTATCTAATCTAAATCAACTAAAGTTAACCTAAATCCAAAATATCTAAGCTATATCTAACCAAAATTTCTAAGTAAAAGTTTACCTAAGGGATTTAAACTAACCAAAACACTAACTAAACCTAAAAATCATGAAACTAAATCATCTAACCTAAGATCTAAATCCAAAAGTCTATAATCTAAGTAAGAAAAATTCTAAGAAAAATGAATCAATAAGAAAACAAAAGAAACAAAATACAAGTAACAAAAGAAAACTACTAAAGTAAGAAAAAGAAAAATCAAAGAATCAAAATTAAACTACTCAACTAAAAATAAGAAACAAATGAAATAGAAACATCTAAACTAAAAGAATTAAAATCGATCAAGCAAATATCCAAGATCTATCAAAGAGATCAAAGATATTCTAAGAATTAGACATGAAAAGTAAAAGTTACTTGAGAATGATATCATAAAACAAATCATATCAAAATTAATTCGTTATAAATTTCACACCGTTGATGAAAATTTTTCCCAAAAATTACAAACGAACTTAGAGGAAAAACATCACGAAAATTAATAGGATTCCAGGGCTGGCGCCAAAAATCGATGTGTTATTTGAGTTATATTTAAATAATAAAAATAATAGAATAAATAATACTAAAAATAATAAGAATCTTAAGATTAAAATAAGTTTGTCACTAATAAAATAACTCAATTAGGCAGAGCACCTATCGAAATAGTTTAGTAAATATGGTGGTATTCAGATTTTAAATTTATAAAAATCGTTTTTCCCTAAGACTTCTATTAAATTCTAGTGTGGAAAATATAATCAAACTAATTATGAATATGATTTGTGATTAAGGATCATTCAACAAGTAAATCAACCAATATCAAGAATGATAGGATTGAATTCTAAATCCTAGAAAGCAAAGTAAAGAACAATATAAGGAATAAGGCAAGCACAAAGGTTGGGAGGAATTCTTTGTAAAATATAGGTGATAAAAGAGGATACAAAATACCAAGTATAGGATAATCTTGGATCTAGTATCATAGCTCCACCAAAATCAAGTCTAAAGTAGAATCTCTTCCATACGGTTCGTGGCAAGAAATTCCTAGATTAAGAACACTTGAATGTTGACAAGATCAAATCTCCCATCAATCATCCTGGTTCCGGTCCATCAATAGGAAATTAATCACATCAACTTGGCACTAATCGTATATCCCTGGTTCCGGCTAACAATTAGTGTTAATTTGAAACCACAATTTCACATCAAGACTTGTGCAAAAGATAAAATTCAGATCTAAAGTCATCAATGAACTTGCAATTTGAATCAATAAAACCACAATCATTCAATCCAAGAACATCACAATATCTCAAGTAATTTGTAAAATACAACTAACCAAATCTACCTATAAGAAATGTAGAAATGAGAATTCCTAGGGTTGGTTAACTAATTACAAAGAATAACAAGGAATAATAGAAGAAAAGGGGAAAGTGAAACATAGACATTAAACCTTCTTCCTCTTCAACTCCTTCTCTTGATTCTTCTTTGATTCTTCAATTTAGATCTTCAAATTGTGTAGCCCAAATACCTAGAATATATTCAGCAAATTTCCTTACGGATCGAGGGCAAACTCACCAAATTAATCCCAAGATACTCAATACTACAACAAGTAGAGAGTGATCTCTAAGAAAATTGGAAAATCAAAGCATAGATCTCTCTCTAAGTTCTACCAAACCTTTACAATGTCTTAACAATTCAGCATAAACCAACCTTAATACAAGCCAATCTAAATAAAGCTAAAAATTCTAGTATTTATAGATCTACTAAACCAGGGCAAAAATCGTCAATTTACATAAAAAATATTCTCGAGAGAGCATCCCTTTACGGGCGTAGCCCTATCTCGCTATACGGGCGTTTAGAGCGCTTTCTCCTTCACGGCGTTTGATCCAGTGCCACGGGCGTAAGGAAAGACGGTTAATTCAAACGGGCGTAAGGAACACAGGGCAACGGGCGTTTAATCCGCTACGCGTTATGCACAAAAGGGCAATGGGCGTTTGCTCGAATACGGGCGTATGACATATTCCACGGGCGTATCACATTTCCAGAATGTTGCACTTTTGCCTCCGAATTCATCTTTTTTCACCAATTCGCCAAGTTACCGAAGCGAATATTTGCAATTAAACCCAAAAATCAATCAATTTATCTCAATTTAATACAATTATTATCACAAATCATGCACAATTTATATCTCAAATCATGATCATATTTGATGTTATCAAACACACACTACACCTCAGGGAAATTTTATGATTGAGCGAGTATTAAATGGATATGAGTTTTTCTAGATTGAATTCTCTTTATTTATGCATAAAGATAATTGATGAGGCAACTATGAGTACTTTCATCCTTCACATATAACATGTTCTTGAAGGGTAGACTTGTTGAATAGTAAACTAATGATTTTACGAAAATTATGTTTAGTAGTTTGCTTGAGGACAAGCATGTTTAAGTTCCCGAATGTTTGGATAGGTTTATTTGCTTTATTTATTTACTTTTTAGTTGATTTTATTTGTTTTGCTCTAGATGTACTATTTGATTTATTTAGATTTTTATGATTATCTTTTTGTGTTCATAGTTTACTTTACCGCTTTGAATAAAATTTTCTTGTTTTTATTTTTTCTAGTTTTCCTAGTTATTCCCGTTTTGTATTTATCGTTTCTCGCACTTATTTATTATTCAAATAAGTTGTGGGGTATTAGCTTTTACACCGAGGACAATGTAATATTCAAGTTGTGGGGTAGGTGTGTGCTCGTTTTATCTCAAATTTTTCAAATTTTTGAATTTTTTCAAAATGATTAGTTTACTTGAAAAGATTATTTTGTGAACTTTTGTGGGAATTTGATTTGTTAGCCAATGATATAAACTATTTGTTGATTGTTAAAAGTCTCGAGATTTGATTTGTTTCATCTTGTTGATACTTGGTACGAGCATGATTATAGGAATATCCTGAAAAAACTCTTTTCACATAGCTATTTTTGGTTGGTTGTTCCGAGGAACTACTTTTGGACAATTTATTTGAATAGTATTAAGTCTTTTGGGAATGGAAATGACTTGAATTTTCACTTGAAAAATTCTTTGAGAGACTTGCCACCTTTTTAATTTTCGTTGAATAAATTGTTGAATAAAAGGTTATTTTGCAGGGGTATCCTTTGCTACTTGAGCACCACTCCTTACAGAAATTGAATACCTGGTGCCCTAAGGTCCTCGGGATCCGGGAGTCATCTGAGTTGAACTCATAAGCAAAGGAACCTCCTGTTGATATTGTTAAGCAATTGTTAAAAACCTTGAAAAGAAGGGAAAAATATATTGAATAAAAAGTTTACTTTTGAATAAGTTGCTTATTTCTTGAGATTTCGATTGTGATTATATCTCGTTGTTGAAGTTTTCGATCGATTGAACCACTATTTGAGTAGTTTTCTTTGAAAGAAAATTTGCTATTTGGATCATCAATTGAGATAGAGCACACACTTCACTCAGGATGCTTTTATGATCGTTTTTCGTATTTAAGTTGAAAATGATTTGTTCAAATTGATTTTTCTTGACTTAGACATAAAATATTTGATGAGGCATAGAAGTGAATCATCCCTTAACACTTCGTTTATGAGATCTTTGAAAAGTAAACTAGTTGATTTTGAAATCTTTGAGAAATTTCATGCACATTTAAATAAAGTTGAAATTGCTAATTGATCTATTTTGATGGTTTGTTTTGTTTCTTCTAAAAACCTCTTCCATTTGATTTTCTTGAGGACAAGCAAAGTTTAAGTTGTGGGGTATTTGATAAAATCAAATAGGATCATGTTTTGAGATATAAATTGTGCATGATTTGTGAGTATTATTCTACTAAATTGAGATATATTGATTGATTTTGGGTTTAATTGCAAATATTCTATTTGAGGTTACTTCTAGGCGAAATTGAAGTAAAAAGACAAATTCAGAGGCAAAAGAGCAATATTCTGGAAATATGCTACGCCCTTCCAAGGTGTAATACGCCCGTATGAGCTATACGCCCGTTGCCCTTTTGTCATCACGCCCGTATGAATTAACTACCTTCTCTCCGGCCGTTGCGCACTGGACTTTACGTCCGTAAGACATAACCGCATCAATACGCTCATAGAGAAGAAAGGGCAACGCCCGTATTGTTGTTATGATCACTTGTTTTCTTTGTAAAATGACTATTTTACCCCTGTTTTTGGTTACCTATAAATATTAGGATTTTCGGCGGTGTTGAGGCTGCTAGTATTTGTAAGGGTTATGCTATCAAAGTAAATTTGTAATTCTTGTTTAGGGTTTTGAATAAGATCTACACTTTGCTATTTTCTATACTTTGAGATCTCTTTCACTTGTTGTAAGTTGTAAGAATCTCTTGTGAGTCTTTGTGTGAAGTTGCCTCGAATCGTAAGGAATTTCCTTGGAGTTTTGCAAGAGAGGAATCAACTCCATCAACTTGAAGATTTGAAGAAGTACAAGGAGTTTGACAAAGAGGGAGTTGAAGAGGTTACTCTTCTTCTTTTATTTGTTATAATTTCTATCTTGTAATTAGAGACCAACCCTAGGAACTCTTCTCTCTACATTTCTTTTAGGTAGAAATGGTTGGTATTATTCTACAATTACTTTGGGCATTTCTTGGTTTTTCATGGATTGAATATTATAGTTGGATTAATTTGAATTGCAATTTCATTCATAGCTTTGAATCTGAATTTTATCTTGAGTATTGAGTTTTGATTTGAGGTTGTAGTTACTGGATTAACACTGTGTTGTTAGGCCGGAACTAGGACAACAATTAGTGCCAAGTTGATTCGATTAGATTTCCTTTTGATGGACCAGAACTAGGATGATTGATGGGAGATTTGATCTTGTCAACATTCAAGTGTTCTTAAATCAATGAATTTCTTGCAACGAATTGTATTGAAGAAGTTCATCCTTAGACTTGAATATTGGTGAGATTATGATAGTTAATTCATGATTAATCTTGCCCTTAGTCGTTTGTATCCTTCATTTCTCCTAATATTTCTTATGAGTTTCTACCTTCCATTACTTGCTTGATCCTCTACTTTACATTGTTCATTTACTTTGCTTTCTAGGAAATTAGAATTCAATCCTATCATTCTTGATAAAGGTTGGATTACTTGATGATTGATTCATACTTCCAAACCATATTCATAATTGATTTAATTATATTTTCCACACTAAAAATTAATAGACGTCTTGGGGAAAAAGATTTTTTATGAATATTAAAATCTGAATACTACATTTATTTCCTAAACTATTTTGATAAGTTCTCCGCCTAGTTGAGTTTATTTTATTAGTGACAATCCTATTTTAATATTGAGAATTCCTATTATTTTTTGTATTATTTTATTTAATTATTTATATTATTTTTATATATAAATATAAACCACATCACCTCCTTTAACTCAGCAAATGCTTTTAAACATTCTTCGGTAAACTAAAAAACAACATCTTTCTCCAAGAGAGTACACAACGACTTTGCTACTCTGGAGAATCTTTGATAAATCTTCGATAGAATCCGGCATGCCCAAGGAAACTTCTAATATGTTCCACTGTAGTAGGAGGGGGAAGTTTTTCAATAACTTCAATTTTTGCTCTATCCACTTCAAGTCCATGTTTTGAAATTTTATGACCCCATACAATACCTTCCTTGACCATAAAGTGACACTTTTCCCAGTTTAAAATAAGATTTGTCTCGTCACATCTCAGTAAAACTTTGGCCAGGTTCAGCAGACATTCATTATAAGAATCGCTCAAAACCGAAAAATCATCCATAAAAATCTCTAAGAATTTTTCCCCCATATCAGAGAATATTGCCATCATCTAATCCTGAAATGTTGCGGGAGCATTGCACAACCCCAAGGGCATCCTACAGAAAGCGAAAGTACCATAAGGACAAGTGAAAGTGGTCTTGTCTTAATCCTCTAGTGCAATAGCCATCTGATTGTATCCGGGCTCCCAATCAAGGCAACTTGAGGACTCCCTCCCTACTAGTATATCAAGCATCTGGTCAACAAGGGGGAGCGGGAAATGGTCCTTTCTAGTGGCGTTATCCAATTTTTTGTAGTCCATGAAGATTCTCCATCCGATGGTAAAAATTCGAGTAGGGATTAGCTCGTTATTTTCATTCTTTACCACTGTAATCCCACCTTTCTTTGGAACACTCTGCACTTTGGACTTCCCCTACTTGAGAATTGTCCAAAATTGGATAGATAATTCCAAAATCCGGCCACTTAGCTGACTTGTTCTTTTACAACTTCTTTCATGATTGGATTTAATCTTCGTTGTCCTTCAATGGAGTTTTTACTTTCATCTTCTAGTAAAATATTATGCATGCAAAAAGGACTTGTACCTCCGATATCATGAATAGTCACGTCCAATAGCCTTCTTGAATTTCTTCCAAAACTTCAATGAGTTGACTTTCTGTTGTTCATCACTTAAGTTAGAAGAAACAATCACGAGTAATGTTAGTTTTGAACCCAAGTAGACATATTTCAAATGAGAAGGAATATTTTTTTAAATCAAGCTTGTATGTGGCTCTTCAATGGATGGTTTTGGAACCTTGGACTCACGATAGCTCTACTTTTTGTAGAGTTATTGCTAATCGTTTAAGCTTGATTTAAGTTAAGAAGGAGTGATTTGTCTTTTATTTTAGTTGGTTAGTGTTTATTTCTTTTAATTGTTTGTGATTGTCTTATTTAGGAAAAGATGAAATTTAAGGAAAATGAGTGAATTGAAGATACTACAAATTTGAGGGGACTAAATTGATAAATATTTTTGGGCTTCACTTATTTGCAAGACCAAGCAATATCAAATGGGCTACAACAAGTTTAAAGAGTTGAAAAGAATGCAAA
>JAHSUH010001384.1:0-19093 GCA_025388415.1 Cynanchum wilfordii | reverse complement strand
TAAAATCATGAAATATTTCGATTTTTTTTTTATGGATTTACCCGGGCCAATGCATGATTTTCTTTTGGCTTTCTGGGATCGGGTCTGATCTTAGGAGGTCTAGGAGTAGTATTACTTACGAATCCAATTTATTCGGCCTTTCGTTAGGATTGGTTCTTGTTTGTATATCCTTATTCTATATTCTATTGAGTTCTTATTTTGTAGCTGCCGCGCAACTACTTATTTACGTAGGGCTGTAAATGTTTTAATTCTTTTTCCGTGATGTTCATGAGTGATTCAGAATATTACAAGGATTCTCGCCTTTGGACTGTTGGGGATGGGGTTACTTTAGTGGTTTGTACAAGTCTTTTTTTTCACTAATTACTACTATTCCAGATAACGTCATGGTACGGGATTATTTGGACACAAGATCAAACCAGGTTCTAGAACAAGATTTGATAAGCAATAGTCAACAAATTGGAATTCATTTATCAACGGATTTTTTTCTTCCATTTGAACTCATTTCAATAATTCTTTTAGTTGCTTTAATCGGTGCAATTGCTGTAGCTCGTCAATAAAAATCAGCAGTTAAAATATTCCATGCTTGTTATATGTGATTCAATCAAATCAATTGAATTGTTTTTTAGATTGAAATTAATGAGATTGCTAAGGAGTTGCTTAATGATGCTCGAACATGTACTTGTTTTGAGTGCCTATTTATTTTCTACGGGTATCTATGGATTGATCACAAGTCGAAATATGGTTAGAGCCCTTATGTGTCTTGAACTTATATTGAATGCAGTTAATATAAATTTTGTAACATTTTCCTTATTTTTTTGATAATCGTCAATTAAGGGGAGATATTTTCTCAATTTTTGTTATAGCCATTGCAGCCGCTGAAGCAGCCATTGGGCCAGCTATTGTTTCATCAATTTATCGTAATCGAAAATCAACTCGTATTAACCAATCGAATTTGTTGAATAAGTAGGATTAATCATAAGAATTCAAATATTCTTAAATAAATTTTAATTTAAGGTAGAATCTTCTCTGCAAAAGAAACAGAAACATAAGAAATCAAAGTATTTTGGCCCTTTCTTTTATAATAAAGCAGTCCAGAAGTAAATTGATTAGAAAAATTCTGATAACTTGTTGATTTACCTGGTATCTAAATATAGGATTTGTTTATAAGCTTACTAGGTCGAAAATTTATGACGTTTAAAAAATGTATAGATCCGATGTCACATTCAGTAAAGATTTATGATACATGTATAGGATGTACTCAATGTGTCCGAGCCTGCCCCACCGATGTATTAGAAATGATACCTTGGGACGGATGTAAAGCTAAACAAATTGCTTCGGCTCCAAGAACAGAAGACTGCGTTGGTTGTAAAAGATGTGAATCCGCCTGTCCAACGGATTTCTTGAGTGTTCGGGTTTATTTAGGGGCTGAAACAACTCGCAGTATGGGTCTAGCTTATTGATACGTTCCACTAAACTCTACTTGAATCCATAATCCATTTTATTTTATTTTTTTTTTTACCGACAAGACCGGTGCTCAAGATATTTTGATTTTGAGCACCGGTCTTTCTGGTCTAAGCGCATCTTGTCTCTACCACGAATTTTTTTCTTGGTTAACAATAATTGTAGTTTTGCCAATATCTGCAGGTTCCTTAATTTTCTTTCTCCCCCATAGGGGAAATAGGTCGTTCGGTGGTATACAATATCTATATGTATTTTAGAACTCCTTCTAACGGTGTATACATTCTGTTATCATTTCCAACCGGACGATCCGTTAATCCAACTATTGGAGGATTATAAATGGATCCGCCTTTTTGATTTCCATTGGAGATTGGGAATAGATGGACTTTCTATAGGACCCATTTTACTAACGGGATTCATCACCACCTTAGCTACTTTATCGGCTTGGCCTGTTACTCGAGATTCTCGATTATTTCATTTCCTGATGTTAGCAATGTACAGTGGTCAAATAGGATTATTTTCTTCTCGCAACCTTTCCCTTTTTTTCATGTGGGAGTTAGAATTAATTCCCGTTTATCTACTTCTATCCATGTGGGGGAAGAAACGTCTGTACTCGGCTACTAAATTTATTTTGTACACAGCAGGAGGCTCCATTTTCTCCTAATGGGAGTTCTGGGTATAGGTTTATATGGTTCTAATCAACCAACATTAAGTTTTGAAACATCAGCAAATCAGTCGTATCCTTTGGTCTTAGAAATAATATTTTATATTGGATTTTTTATTGCTTTTGCTGTCAAATCGCCGATTATACCTCTACATACGTGGTTACCAGATACCCACGGAGAAGCACATTACAGTACTTGTATGCTTCTAGCTGGAATCTTATTAAAAATGGGAGCGTATGGACTGGCTCGCATCAATATAGAATTATTACCTCATGCCCATTATCTATTTTCCCCTTGGTTAGTGATAGTAGGCGCAATCCAAATAATTTATGCAGCTTCAACATCTCTTGGGCAACGGAATTTAAAAAAGAATAGCCTATTCTTCTGTATCTCATATGGGTTTCCTAATTATCGGAATTGGTTCTATAACTGATACAGGACTCAACGGAGCTCTTTTACAAATAATCTCCATGGATTTATTGGTGCCGCACTTTTTTTGGCAGGGACAACTATGATAGAACACGCCTTCTTTATCTTGACGAAATGGGCGGAATAGCTATCACAATGCCAAAAAATTCACCATGTTTAGTAGCTTTGCAAGGCTTCTCTTGCATTACCGGGTATGAGTGGCTTTGTTGCCGAATTGATAGTATTTTTGAATAATTACTAGTCACAAATATTTTTAATGCCAAAAATACTAATTATTTTTGTAATGGCAATTGGAATCATATTAACTCCTATTTATTCATTATCTATGTCACGTCAGATGCTTTATGGATATAGCTTTTTAACGTTCCAAACCTTATTTTTTTGATTCTGGACCGCGAGAGTTTTTTTTCGATTTCCCTCTTTTTCCTGTACTGGGTATTGGTATGTACCCGGATTTCGTTCTTTCACTATCGGTTGACAAGGTTGAAGTTATACTATCTAATTCTTTTCTAAATAGTTTTTTTTTATTCATGATTTTAACTTACAATGAAAAGTTGCAGAATGAAAAAGAGAACTTTTCCTTCCTGGAAATTACTAAAATTTATAGCCAAAAAAAGGATTTTGAACCCATATGGGCAAGAACCGTGCGAATCAAGAAAATATTTGATTCGCATGGTTCGTGCCCATTCACGTAAAATTTTATATTTTTATATGTACTGTAATGTGAATGTGTTGTGTTCTTAAGATACTTTCGTGAATTCAATTAGATGTTAATGTAAACGAACCATAACTATGTAGTCCTAGTCCCAATAGATTAACCCCAAAATAGCATATCCAAATTATAAGAAAGCCTATAGACGCTACAATTGCCGAATTTTCACCTTGCGGGTTTATATTTGTTCGAGTATGTAAATAAATCACGAATACGATCCAAGTAATAAATGCCCAAGTTTCTTTTGGATCCCATTCCAATAGGATCCCCAAGCTTCGTTAGCCCACACTGCTCCCGACAAAATACCTATGGTTAAAAATAAAAATCCTAGACTAATAATCCGATAACTCCAATAATCCAATTGTTGGATTAATTGAGATCTGTAATATTCTTACCCGAAAAAAAAAGTAGTTTGTAAAAAGATTGCTTCTTTTATTCATGCATTCAATTTCACCAACGAAAAACGGCCTTTTGTTAAAAGAGTACTTTTACCAAGAATCTTTCTGTTTTTTCGAAATGTAATGACTACAAGTGCTACTGATAATAATGATCCACATAAAAGGGATGCATAGCCCAATATCATCATAGTTACGTGCATTAATAACCACTCGGATTGAAGAGCGGGTACTAATATTGAAGATTGGTGTATTTGAGTTAAAAGTCCGGAAGTAGCGAAGCCCCGGGTAAAAATAGCACTTGAACCGGTTATTGTGCTTAATAAATTTTTATTTTTTTGAAATATGGAACTATATGAATAAGGGAGAAACACCACGAAAGGAATATTAATGATTCATATAAACCACTTAGTGGAAAATGACCCGAATAAATCCAACGTGTAACTAATAATCCTGTTATACAGGAAAAACAAACTATCAGACCCTTTTCAGATGAATCATACAGTTGTACGATTTCATCTACGCAAAAAAGGGTTATTAAACGAATTGTAATTACGATTGAAACAATAGAAAGGGAAATATGAGTTAATATATGTTCTAAGGTTGAAAATATCATAAAAAAAAAAAGAAAAGTATCTTAAATGGAAATTGGGAGTTGAATTCATTATAGATCTATTTCTCTTTTTTAGAAGATGACATGCCGCTACTCGGACTCGAACCGAGATGCTCTAGCACTGCTTCCTAAGAGCAGCGTGTCTACCAATTTCACCATAGCGGCTTGTCTTGAACTTATAATAGCTTATAAATAAACAATCGTCGAGATTGAAGAAGACATTCAGTGCAATATTTTTTTTTTTTTTTTTTCTGAAAAAAAACAAAATTTAAAATAAAAAAATAGGGGTTAGAAAGTTCGTTATTTTAGTTTAGGTCTGCCTCTTGGGGTTTTTGCGTATTTTATGTTCTCTTAGAATTGAACCCTTGTAACTTCTACCTAAAAAATTTTTGGTTTCTTTTTTAATGAACTTTTCTCATTTATTTTCTCATTTTTTTCAGAAATTTCCTTTTTTTTTTTATTCTATTTTTTTATATAATTTATATTTTATCTATATTCTATTTCTATATAGTAATTCATAGAAATATATAAAAAGGTTAACTAAAGTTAAATTCATCTATTACTTTCACTAAAAATGAAATTCAAATTAAAAATATCTCCTTTTTTATAGATAGAGAAAAGGGATAAAAATACAATTTTTTATTGTAACCTAACAAATAAAGAGCTGATGGGGAAAAGTCCTCCCCCTCTTGTAAATGATAAAATATACTAACAAAAAAAAAGAAGGATAACCCTTTTTATCTTGTATTTATGTGTTTGTCAAACAAAACAGGAAACTTTTATATTTTTGAGATTCAGTAAAAAGCTAAATATTTGTTAAATATAAAAGAGGGAACTTATTGCTATTTCATATTGATTAGTTTAACTCAATAGGAAATTTTACTTTGTAGCAAATAGGAATGGTCAATTTTTTTCGATTTGATTCGATTATTGAAATTTTTGATTACTATTACTTAATATACTTAATACTTAATAAAAAATTTATAAAAAAAAAAATAAAAAAAAAAAAAAATTATAAAAAATAAAAAAAAAATAAAATTTTATTTTAAAAAAAAAAAAAAAAAAAAAAAAAAAAAAAAAAAAATAAAAAAAAAAATAAATGAGAATTGAATTTTTTTAAGTATTAATAAAAAAAAAATAAGAAAAAAAAAAAATTAAGTAAAAAAAAAAAAAAAGTAAAAAAAAAAATTAATAAATTAAAATTAGTAAGTATAAGTAGCAAAAGAGGAAAGACTTCTAAATTTCTATTTAAATTAGTTTAACTTAGTTCATATCTTGACTTTTTTGACTCCTTTCAAACAGGTAAGACCCCGTTAATCAGAAACAATAAATTAGGAAATTCATAATTCAAAAAGCTTTTTATGCAACAGACATATCAATACGGGTGGCTCATACCCTTCATCCCACTTCCCGTTCCTATATTACTAGGGGGGGGACTTCTTATTTTTCCGACGGCAACGAAAAATTTTCGTCGCATGTGGGCTTTTCATAGTGTTTTATTGTTAAGTATAGTCATTATTTTTTCAATGAATCTGTCTATTCAGCAAATAAATAGCAATTCTAGCTATCAATATGTCTGGTCTTGGATCATTACTAATGATTTTTCTTTAGAATTCGGCTATTTGATAGATCCACTTACTTCTATTATGTCAATGTTAATAACTACCGTTGGAATTTTGGTTCTTATTTATAGTGATAATTATATGGCTCATGATCAAGGATATTTGAGATTTTTTGCTTATATGAGTTTTTTTGTGGTTCCATGCTAGGATTAGTTACTAGTTCTAATTTGGTACAAATTTATATTTTTTGGGAATTGGTTGGAATGTGTTCCTATTTATTAATAGGATTTTGGTTCACACGACCACAAGCAGCAAATGCTTGCCAAAAAGCTTTTGTAACAAATCGTGTAGGGGATTTTGGTTTATTATTAGGAATTTTTAGGTTTTTATTGGATAACGGGTAGTTTCGAATTTGAGGATTTATTCGAAATATTTAATGACTTAATTTCTAAAAACCAGGTCAATTTTTTATTTGTTACTTTGTGTGCTGTTCTGTTATTTGCTGGTGCCGTTGCTAAATCTGCACAATTTCCCCTTCATGTATGGCTGCCCGATGCTATGGAAGGGCCTACTCCGATTTCCGCTCTTATACACGCTGCTACTATGGTAGCGGCAGGAATTTTCTTGTAGCTCGGCTTCTTCCTCTTTTCATAGTTATACCTTCCATAATGAATTTAATCTCGTTGATAGCAATAATAACTGTTTTATTAGGAGCTACGTTAGCTCTTGCTCAAAAAGATATTAAGAGAGGTTTAGCCTATTCTACAATGTCGCAATTGGGTTATATGATGTTAGCTCTTGGTATGGGGTCTTATCAAAGTGCTTTATTTCATTTGATTACTCATGCCTATTCCAAAGCATTGTTATTCTTAGGATCCGGATCCGTTATTCATTCAATGGAAGGGATTGTTGGCTATTCTCCCTATAAAAGTCAGAATATGATTCTTATGGGAGGTTTAAGAAAATATGTACCAATTACAAAAAATGCTTTTTTATTAGGTACACTCTCTCTTTGTGGTATTCCGCCTTTGGCTTGTTTTTGGTCCAAAGATGAAATTCTTAATGATACTTGGTTGTATTCGACGATTTTCGCAATAATAGCCTGGGTTACTGCAGGATTAACCGCATTTTATATGTTTCGGATATATTTACTTACTTTTGAGGGACATTTAAATGTTTATTTTCAAAATTATAGTGGCAAACAAAAACTACCTTTCTATTCAATATCTCTATGGGGTAGGACAGTTTCAAAAAGAATTAATCAAAATGTTCGTTTATTAGCAATGACTGATGATAAAAGTTATTCCTTTTTTCAAAAAAAACATATCGAATTGATGATAATGATAGGAATATAACACAACCATATATTACTATTCCTCTTTTTGAGAATAAAAAGCTTGATTCCTATCCTTACGAATCAGACAATAATATGCTATTTCCTCTCCTTGTATTGGGCCTATTTACTTTGTTCGTTGGGTTTATAAGAATTCCTTTCAATCAAGAGGGAGGCAATGGTGATATATTATCTAAATGGGTAACTCCGTCGATAAATCTTTTGCATAAAACGTCTACAAATTTGACGGATTGGTCTGAATTTTCAAAAGATGCAATTTTTTCAGTGAGTATAGGTTATTTAGGAATATTTATAGCGTCTTTTTTATATAAATCCCCCTATTCCTCCTTACTAAATTTGGATTTAATTAATTCAGCTGTTAAAGGGGGCCCCCCGGGGCCTCTTTGGCAGAAAATGCTAAATGGCATATATAGTTGGTCAGATAATCGCGCTTATATAGATTCTTTTTATAAAACATTCTTAACCGGGGGCATTAGAGAATTGTCTAAAGTAACTCATTGTTTTGATCGTCGAGTAATTGATGGAATTACAAATGCAGTTGGTTTTCTTAGTTTCTTTATAGGCGAACTTATCAAATATGTAGGCGGAGGTCGGATCTCTTCTTATCTTTTCTACTATTTAGCGTATGTATTTATTTGTTTTTTAATATTTTTTTATTTCTTTTATTACTTAAGTAAGAAGTAATATTCAAAATAAGTGAAGTAATATTAAAATTAAGTAAGAAGTAATATTACAAAACAAATAAATACAGTACTTATAAACGATTATTATAAGAATTTGGACAACTATTGAAAAGGTTAATCGATTCAAAACCATTTTTTTTGAAAGATACTCTCCAAAAGGTACGTAAAATACATTGTAAAATCAATTTTAAAATAAATTTAAAAATGAATCGTAAAAGGGCATAAAAAGCCATTTTTAAACAGATATGTAAAAGCAATTTTATCTCTTCCACCAATATCGCTTTTTTTTTCATCAGTTTCATCGTTGAATAATTGAAAAAGTTTTTCAATAATTGAAAAACTTTTTTCAATAATAGAAAAACTTCATTTTCATCAATACATGTTGGTTGAATAATTGACAAACTTTTTTCAATAATTGAAAAACTTTATTTTGCACGAATATATGTTGAATGCTTAAATTAGGCAGTGAGTTTCGAGATCTAAAATTATTGCAGAAGAAATGAATGCAAAGATATGGTACAACTATGGCAATTATTGTATGAGGTCTACCCAATGCTAGATACATTGGCATAAAAAAGATCGATCCGAACACCACGAGCCGTCCCGTAAAAAAACCAGCTTTTGCTGCTGCCTTCTTCTCGGTTCCTTCTTCCATAGCCTGAACTGGGAAAAGGAAGAGAAAAGAGGGCCCCTAGAGAGAATGTGGTCAGAAATCCAAAATAGAGTCCGACCAAAACGACCGAATTGTTTTTCTTCATCCATAAGATAACAAGGTTATCTATCATCGCAAACCTCCTTTATTAATTTATTAATTTTTAATTTTTGTTTCTATTTATGTGAATTATTTATTAATTTATTATATGAAATTCGAAATATGAAATTCATTATATGAAATTCGAAATTCAGTGGATCATTCATTATATGAAACATTAAATGAAACATTAAATGAAACATTATATGAAATTCGAAATTCTGTGCATCATTCATTATATGAAATTCGAAATTCAGTGGATCATTCATTATATGAAACATTAAATGAAACATTTAATGAAACATTATATGAAATTCGAAATATGAAATTCATTATATGAAATTCGAAATTCAGTGGATCATTCATTATATGAAACATTAAATGAACATTTAATGAACATTATATAAATTCGAAATTTTCTGTTCATTAAATTCATATTTAATGTCATATTATGAATGATCCACTGAATTTCGAATTTCATATAATGAATTTCATATTTCGAATTTCATATAATGTTTCATTAAATGTTTCATTTAATGTTTCATATAATGAATGATCCACTGAATTTCGAATTTCATATAAAGAATGATGCACAGAATTTCGAATTTCATATAATGTTTCATTTAATGTTTCATTTAATGTTTCATATAATGAATGATCCACTGAATTTCGAATTTCATATAATGAATTTCATATTTCGAATTTCATATAATAAATTAATAAATAATTCACATAAATAGAAACAAAAATTAAAAAATTAATAAATTAATAAAGGAGGTTTGCGATGATAGATAACCTTGTTATCTTATGGATGAAGAAAAACAATTCGGTCGTTTTGGTCGGACTCTATTTTGGATTTCTGACCACATTCTCTCTAGGGCCCTCTTTTTTCTTCCTTTTCCCAGTTCAGGCTATGGAAGAAGGAACCGAGAAGAAGGCAGCAGCAAAAGCTGGTTTTTTTACGGGACGGCTCGTGGTGTTCGGATCGATCTTTTTTTGCCAATGTATCTAGCATTGGGTAGACCTCATACAATAATTGCCATAGTTGTACCATATCTTTGCATTCATTTCTTCTGCAATAATTTTAGATCTCGAAACTCACTGCCTAATTTAAGCATTCAACATATATTCGTGCAAAATAAAGTTTTTCAATTATTGAAAAAAGTTTGTCAATTATTCAACCAACATGTATTGATGAAAATGAAGTTTTTCTATTATTGAAAAAAGTTTTTCAATTATTGAAAAAACTTTTTCAATTATTCAACGATGAAACTGATGAAAAAAAAAAGCGATATTGGTGGAAGAGATAAAATTGCTTTTACATATCTGTTTAAAAATGGCTTTTTATGCCCTTTTACGATTCATTTTTAAATTTATTTTAAAATTGATTTTACAATGTATTTTACGTACCCTTTTGGAGAGTATCTTTCAAAAAAAATGGTTTTGAATCGATTAACCTTTTCAATAGTTGTCCAAATTCTTATAATAATCGTTTATAAGTACTGTATTTATTTGTTTTGTAATATTACTTCTTACTTAATTTTAATATTACTTCTTACTTATTTTGAATATTACTTCTTACTTAAGTAATAAAAGTAATAAAAAATATTAAAAAACAAATAAATACATACGCTAAATAGTAGAAAAGATAAGAAGAGATCCGACCTCCGCCTACATATTTGATAAGTTCGCCTATAAAGAAACTAAGAAAACCAACTGCATTTGTAATTCCATCAATTACTCGACGATCAAAACAATGAGTTACTTTAGACAATTCTCTAATGCCCCCGGTTAAGAATGTTTTATAAAAAGAATCTATATAAGCGCGATTATCTGACCAACTATATATGCCATTTAGCATTTTCTGCCAAAGAGGGCCCGGGGGCCCCCTTTAACAGCTGAATTAATTAAATCCAAATTTAGTAAGGAGGAATAGGGGGATTTATATAAAAAAGACGCTATAAATATTCCTAAATAACCTATACTCACTGAAAAAATTGCATCTTTGAAAAATTCAGACCAATCCGTCAAATTTGTAGACGTTTTATGCAAAAGATTTATCGACGGAGTTACCCATTTAGATAATATATCACCATTGCCTCCCTCTTGATTGAAAGGAATTCTTATAAACCCAACGAACAAAGTAAATAGGCCCAATACAAGGAGAGGAAATAGCATATTATTGTCTGATTCGTAAGGATAGGAATCAAGCTTTTTATTCTCAAAAAGAGGAATAGTAATATATGGTTGTGTTATATTCCTATCATTATCATCAATTCGATATGTTTTTTTTGAAAAAAGGAATAACTTTTATCATCAGTCATTGCTAATAAACGAACATTTTGATTAATTCTTTTTGAAACTGTCCTACCCCATAGAGATATTGAATAGAAAGGTAGTTTTTGTTTGCCACTATAATTTTGAAAATAAACATTTAAATGTCCCTCAAAAGTAAGTAAATATATCCGAAACATATAAAATGCGGTTAATCCTGCAGTAACCCAGGCTATTATTGCGAAAATCGTCGAATACAACCAAGTATCATTAAGAATTTCATCTTTGGACCAAAAACAAGCCAAAGGCGGAATACCACAAAGAGAGAGTGTACCTAATAAAAAAGCATTTTTTGTAATTGGTACATATTTTCTTAAACCTCCCATAAGAATCATATTCTGACTTTTATAGGGAGAATAGCCAACAATCCCTTCCATTGAATGAATAACGGATCCGGATCCTAAGAATAACAATGCTTTGGAATAGGCATGAGTAATCAAATGAAATAAAGCACTTTGATAAGACCCCATACCAAGAGCTAACATCATATAACCCAATTGCGACATTGTAGAATAGGCTAAACCTCTCTTAATATCTTTTTGAGCAAGAGCTAACGTAGCTCCTAATAAAACAGTTATTATTGCTATCAACGAGATTAAATTCATTATGGAAGGTATAACTATGAAAAGAGGAAGAAGCCGAGCTACAAGAAAAATTCCTGCCGCTACCATAGTAGCAGCGTGTATAAGAGCGGAAATCGGAGTAGGCCCTTCCATAGCATCGGGCAGCCATACATGAAGGGGAAATTGTGCAGATTTAGCAACGGCACCAGCAAATAACAGAACAGCACACAAAGTAACAAATAAAAAATTGACCTGGTTTTTAGAAATTAAGTCATTAAATATTTCGAATAAATCCTCAAATTCGAAACTACCCGTTATCCAATAAAAACCTAAAATTCCTAATAATAAACCAAAATCCCCTACACGATTTGTTACAAAAGCTTTTTGGCAAGCATTTGCTGCTTGTGGTCGTGTGAACCAAAATCCTATTAATAAATAGGAACACATTCCAACCAATTCCCAAAAAATATAAATTTGTACCAAATTAGAACTAGTAACTAATCCTAGCATGGAACCACAGAAAAAACTCATATAAGCAAAAAATCTCAAATATCCTTGATCATGAGCCATATAATTATCACTATAAATAAGAACCAAAATTCCAACGGTAGTTATTAACATTGACATAATAGAAGTAAGTGGATCTATCAAATAGCCGAATTCTAAAGAAAAATCATTAGTAATGATCCAAGACCAGACATATTGATAGCTAGAATTGCTATTTATTTGCTGAATAGACAGATTCATTGAAAAAATAATGACTATACTTAACAATAAAACACTATGAAAAGCCCACATGCGACGAAAATTTTTCGTTGCCGTCGGAAAAATAAGAAGTCCCACCCCTAGTAATATAGGAACGGGAAGTGGGATGAAGGGTATGAGCCACCCGTATTGATATGTCTGTTGCATAAAAAGCTTTTTGAATTATGAATTTCCTAATTTATTGTTTCTGATTAACGGGGTCTTACCTGTTTGAAAGGAGTCAAAAAAAGTCAAGATATGAACTAAGTTAAACTAATTTAAATAGAAATTTAGAAGTCTTTCCTCTTACTTTACTTATACTTTACTTATACTTACTTTACTTATACTTTACTTATACTTACTTTACTTATACTTTACTTATACTTACTTTACTTATACTTTACTTATACTTATTTACTTATTCTTAACTTTCTTTATCTTTATTTTTTTTTTTATTATAAATACTTCAAATATTCAATTCAAATCAAGAAGTTAGATTTGGTCAAATAGTATAAATGATATAAAACGAAAACAGAGCAATTCATTATTTTTTTTTGCCAATTTGCAAATTAAAGCTACCCCCGTTTGGCCGGTTAATAAAAAAGAAAAGAAAACGGGAAAGTTGAATTCTTTTTTTTTTTTTAATTATTATTAAGATTTATTATTAAGATTTAATTTGATTCCTATGGTACAACGGATTCTATAGATATAGGCTTTAATGAGAAAGAATATCATTCCTATGGTGCAACAGATTCTACAGATATCAACTTCAATGAGAAAGAATATAAAATAAAGATCGTAATCAATCGAATGAATAAAAAAAAATTTACAGCGATTCTATGGAATAAAAAAAAATAACATATCTTCGTATGTCTCCATTTCGCTATTTCTAGTATTTAGAGTACACGAAATCTATTTTTTTCTAAATGCGATTTTCATATATCTCCCCCTCCTTAGCTTTCTTTTTCCGAAAGGGGTATTAATAAGAATAAATAGAATAAAAAAAAAAAAAAGAAGGATTTGGTTTCAACAATAGATGTCTTTCACATCCAACTAAAACAATAAGTAATCCTTTTTATCTTAAATGGCAGTTCCAAAAAAACGTATTTCTGCATCAAAAAAGCGTATTCGGAAAAATATTTGGAAAAAGAAGGGATATTGGACAGCATTAAAAGCTTTTTCGTTAGGGAAATCTCTTTCTACAGGAAATTAAAAAGTTTTTTTGTGCAACAAAAAAATTAACAAATTAAGTATTTAAGTATTAAGTAATTTAAGTATTAAGTAATTTAAGTATTAAGTATATTAAGTAATAGTAATCAAAAATTTCAATAATCCGAATCAAATCGAAAAAAAAAAATTGACCATTTCCTATTTGCTACAAAAATTTAAATTTCCTATTGAGTTAAACTAATCAATATGAAATAGCAATAAGTTCCCTCTTTTATATTTAACAAATATTTAGCTTTTTACTGAATTCTAAAAATATAAAAGTTTCCCTGTTTTGTTTGACAAACACATAAATACAAGATAAAAGGGGTTATCCTTCTTTTTTTTTTTTTTGTTAGTATATTTTATCATTTACAAGATGGGGAGGACTTTTTCCCCATCGAACTCTTTATTTGTTAGAGTTACAATAAAAAATTTGTATTTTTATCCCCTTTTCTCTATCTATAAAAAAAGGAGATAATTTTTTAATTTGAATTTCATTTTTAGTGAAAGTAATAGATTGAATTTAACTTTAGTTAACCTTTTTTATATATTTCTATGAATTACTATATAGAAATAGAATATAGATAAAATATAGAATTATATAGAAAATAGTATAGAATAAAAATATAGAAGGTAAATTTCTGAAATTCAAAAAATGAGAAAATAAAATGAGAAAAAGTTCATTAAAAAAGGAAACCAAAAATATTTTTTGAGGTAGAAGTTACAAGGGTTCAATTCTAAGAGAACATAAAATACACGAAAAACCCCAAGAGGCTAAGACCCTAAACTAAAATAACGAACTTTCTAACCCCTATTTTTTTGTATTATTTTTAATTTGATTTTTTTCAGAAAAAAAAAAAAAAAAAAAAAATATTGCACTGAATTGTCTTCTTCAATCTCGACGATTGTTTATTTATAAGCTATTATAAGTTCAAGACAAGCCGCTATGGTGAAATTGGTAGACACGCTGCTCTTAGGAAGCAGTGCTAGAGCATCTCGGTTCGAGTCCGAGTAGCGGCATGTCATCTTCTAAAAAAGAGAAATAGATCCTATAATGAATTCAACTCCCAATTTCCATTTAAGATACTTTTCTTTTTTTTTTTTTTTTTTATGATATTTTCAACCTTAGAACATATATTAACTCATATTTCCCTTTCTATTGTTTCAATCGTAATTACAATTCGTTTAATAACCCTTTTTTTGCGTAGATGAAATCGTACAACTGTATGATTCATCTGAAAAGGGTCTGATAGTTTGTTTTTCCTGTATAACAGGATTATTAGTTACACGTTGGATTTATTCGGGTCATTTTCCACTAAGTGGTTTATATGAATCATTAATATTCCTTTCGTGGTGTTTCTCCCTTATTCATATAGTTCCATATTTCAAAAAAAATAAAAATTTATTAAGCACAATAACCGGTTCAAGTGCTATTTTTACCCAGGGCTTCGCTACTTCCGGACTTTTAACTCAAATACACCAATCTTCAATATTAGTACCCGCTCTTCAATCCGAGTGGTTATTAATGCACGTAACTATGATGATATTGGGCTATGCATCCCTTTTATGTGGATCATTATTATCAGTAGCACTTGTAGTCATTACATTTCGAAAAAACAGAAAGATTCTTGGTAAAAGTACTCTTTTAACAAAAGAGCCGTTTTTCGTTGGTGAAATTGAATACATGAATAAAAGAAGCAATCTTTTACAAACTACTTCTTTTTTCGGGTAAGAATTATTACAGATCTCAATTAATCCAACAATTGGATTATTGGAGTTATCGGATTATTAGTCTAGGATTTTTATTTTTAACCATAGGTATTTTGTCAGGAGCAGTGTGGGCTAACGAAGCTTGGGGATCCTATTGGAATTGGGATCCAAAAGAAACTTGGGCATTTATTACTTGGATCGTATTCGTGATTTATTTACATACTCGAACAAATATAAACCCGCAAGGTGAAAATTCGGCAATTGTAGCGTCTATAGGCTTTCTTATAATTTGGATATGCTATTTTGGGGTTAATCTATTAGGACTAGGACTACATAGTTATGGTTCGTTTACATTAACATCTAATTGAATTCACGAAAGTATCTTAAGAACACAACACATTCACATTACAGTACATATAAAAATATAAAATTTTACGTGAATGGGGCACGAACCATGCGAATCAAATATTTTCTTGATTCGCACGGTTCGTGCCCATATGGGGTTCAAATTCTTTTTTTTTGCTATAAATTTTAGTAATTTGCGAGAAGGAAAAGTTCTCTTTTTTCATTCTACAACTTTTTCATTGTAAATTAAAAATCATGAATAGAAAAAAACTATTTAGAAAAAGAATTAGATAGTATAACTTCAACCTTGTCAACCGATAGTGAAAGAACGAAATCCGGGTACATACCAATACCCAGTACAGGTAAAAAGAGGGAAATCGAAAGAAATAACTCTCGCGGTCCAGAATCAAAAAAATAAGAGTTTGGAACGTTAAAAAGCTTATATCCATAAAACATCTGACGTGACATAGATAATGAATAAATAGGAGTTAATATGATTCCAATTGCCATTACAAAAATAATTAGTATTTTTGGCATTAAAAAATATTTGTGACTAGTAATTATTCCAAAAAATACTATCAATTCAGCAACAAAGCCACTCATACCCGGTAATGCAAGAGAAGCCATTGCAAAGCTACTAAACATGGTGAATATTTTTGGCATTGTGATAGCTATTCCGCCCATTTCGTCAAGATAAAGAAGGCGTGTTCTATCATAAGTTGTCCCTGCCAAGAAAAAAGTGCAGCACCAATAAATCCATGAGAGATTATTTGTAAAAGAGCTCCGTTGAGTCCTGTATCAGTTATAGAACCAATTCCGATAATTAGGAAACCCATATGAGATACAGAAGAATAGGCTATTCTTTTTTTTAAATTCCGTTGCCCAAGAGATGTTGAAGCTGCATAAATTATTTGGATTGCGCCTACTATCACTAACCAAGGGGAAAATAGATAATGGGCATGAGGTAATAATTCTATATTGATGCGAGCCAGTCCATACGCTCCCATTTTTAATAAGATTCCAGCTAGAAGCATACAAGTACTGTAATGTGCTTCTCCGTGGGTATCTGGTAACCACGTATGTAGAGGTATAATCGGCGATTTGACAGCAAAAGCAATAAAAAATCCAATATAAAATATTATTTCTAAGACCAAAGGATACGACTGATTTGCTGATGTTTCAAAACTTAATGTTGGTTGATTAGAACCATATAAACCTATACCCAGAACTCCCATTAGAGAAAAAATGGAGCCTCCTGCTGTGTACAAAATAAATTTAGTAGCCGAGTACAGACGTTTCTTTCCCCCCCACATGGATAGAAGTAGATAAACGGGAATTAATTCTAACTCCCACATGATAAAAAAAAGGAAAAGGTTGCGAGAAGAAAATAATCCTATTTGACCACTGTACATTGCTAACATCAGGAAATGAAATAATCGAGAATCTCGAGTAACAGGCCAAGCCGATAAAGTAGCTAAGGTGGTGATGAATCCCGTTAGTAAAATGGGTCCTATAGAAAGTCCATCTATTCCCAATCTCCAATGGAAATCAAAAAGGCGGATCCATTTATAATCCTCCAATAGTTGGATTAACGGATCGTCCGGTTGGAAATGATAACAGAATGTATACACCGTTAGAAGGAGTTCTAAAATACATATAGATATTGTATACCACCGAACGACCCTATTTCCCCTATGGGGGAGAAAGAAAATTAAGGAACCTGCAGATATTGGCAAAACTACAATTATTGTTAACCAAGGAAAAAAATTCGTGGTAAAGACAAGATGCGCTTAGATCAGAAAAGACCGGTGCTCAAAAATCAAAATATCTTGAGCACCGGTCTTGTCGGTAAAAAAAAAAAAAAAAAAAAATGGATTATGGATTCAAGTAGAGTTTAGTGGAACGTATCAATAAGCTAGACCCATACTGCGAGTTGTTTCAGCCCCTAAATAAACCCGAACACTCAAGAAATCCGTTGGACAGGCGGATTCACATCTTTTACAACCAACGCAGTCTTCTGTTCTTGGAGCCGAAGCAATTTGTTTAGCTTTACATCCGTCCCAAGGTATCATTTCTAATACATCGGTGGGGCAGGCTCGGACACATTGAGTACATCCTATACATGTATCATAAATCTTTACTGAATGTGACATCGGATCTATACATTTTTAAACGTCATAAATTTTCGACCTAGTAAGCTTATAAACAAATCCTATATTTAGATACCAGGTAAATCAACAAGTTATCAGAATTTTTCTAATCAATTTACTTCTGGACTGCTTTATTATAAAAGAAAGGGCCAAAATACTTTGATTTCTTATGTTTCTGTTTCTTTTGCAGAGAAGATTCTACCTTAAATTAAAATTTATTTAAGAATATTTGAATTCTTATGATTAATCCTACTTATTCAACAAATTCGATTGGTTAATACGAGTTGATTTTCGATTACGATAAATTGATGAAACAATAGCTGGCCCAATGGCTGCTTCCAGCGGCTGCAATGGCTATAACAAAAATTGAGAAAATATCTCCCCTTAATTGACGATTATCAAAAAAATAAGAAAATGTTACAAAATTTATATTAACTGCATTCAATATAAGTTCAAGACACATAAGGGCTCTAACCATATTTCGACTTGTGATCAATCCATAGATACCCGTAGAAAATAAATAGGCACTCAAAACAAGTACATGTTCGAGCATCATTAAGCAACTCCTTAGCAATCTCATTAATTTCAATCTAAAAAACAATTCAATTGATTTGATTGAATCACATATAACAAGCATGGAATATTTTAACTGCTGATTTTTTATTGACGAGCTACAGCAATTGCACCGATTAAAGCAACTAAAAGAATTATTGAAATGAGTTCAAATGGAAGAAAAAAATCCGTTGATAAATGAATTCCAATTTGTTGACTATTGCTTATCAAATCTTGTTCTAGAACCTGGTTTGATCTTGTAGTCCAAATAATCCCGTACCATGACGTATCTGGAATAGTAGTAATTAGTGAAAAAAAAAGACTTGTACAAACCACTAAAGTAACCCCATCCCCAACAGTCCAAAGGCGAGAATCCTTGTAATATTCTGAATCACTCATGAACATCACAGCAAAAAGAATTAAAACATTTACAGCCCCTACGTAAATAAGTAGTTGCGCGGCAGCTACAAAATAAGAACTCAATAGAATATAGAATAAGGATATACAAACAAGAACCAATCCTAACGAAAAGGCCGAATAAATTGGATTCGTAAGTAATACTACTCCTAGACCTCCTAAGATCAGACCCGATCCCAGAAAGACTAAAAGAAAATCATGCATTGGCCCGGGTAAATCCATAAAAAAAAAAATCGAAATATTTCATGATTTTATTGACCTGACCAGGAAAAAAGAAGTAACTCCATTTTTTTATGTTTATGATACTTCCTAACTTAAACGTAATTAAATAAAAAAATTTGAACAGACGCGGGCGGGTTGATATATAGTGTTATTAGCCCTAATCATTCAATATCTGAAAAATTTTTTGAAAATTTTCAAATATATATAAATATATATATTACTCTA
>JAHSUH010001382.1:0-20754 GCA_025388415.1 Cynanchum wilfordii | reverse complement strand
TATGTTATCAAATGGTGTTGGGCACCGTTTAGCACATATAGGCAAATCTTTACAACAAGATGTGCACTATAGGGAAGCATCCCACCCATCTGTTTCTACCCTATTTTACATCATGATTGGCTTTGTATTCATATTTAAATTCACCCTTTTTATTTTTTCCCACGTGCTTTATTATTTCCACCATCTCTCTTTTCTTTTCTTTTTTTTTTAAAAGGAAGATATGTAAGTATGTATGTATACACTGACGATGGATTTTAGTAGCTTTGTTTTCGGGGGGAAAAAATTCTTACTCAAAATGTCCTGAACACACCTATTTATGTAGTGTGTGACTGGCTTATTTATGCAATTGCTCAGATTGTCTTTTGTAAGATCCAATGGTGTATTTTATATTTATCCTGGCCTATGAACAATCCGACCCTCATGGTCCACTTTACTGGTCTTTCCTAACTATTTATGAAACCCAATCAAAGTCCCACATTTGTCTTTCCATATACACTTTCACTATGTACTAACACTGTTAATTTTAAATAGAAGGCCTTTTATTATTTTCCTTGTGAGTTTGAATTTTATATAAATAATAGATACATATTACACACGTAGATTCAAGATGACTATATTATAAATTTTTATTTTTTTCAATCTATAGTAAAAAAGTTTCTCATTAATTTGCCAATTTTTTTTTTTATAAATTATATATAAATATTGTAATATTTAAAATATATTATTTAAGCATAAAGACTAATAAAAGGTTGAAGAATATTATAACAATTAATATACTGTTATATAAAACATTGTTATCTTATATATAAGAAAAAACAATTATCATTGAAGTTGAAAAAAAAAGGAAAAATATATATATAAATTAAAAGATCTTTAGAATGATAAAGAAATTACAAAAATTTATATTTATTATGTAAGCCAATTAAAGAAAATCTTTTAGAAGATCTTATATAAATAAAAATTGAAAATTCATAAAGTCATAATAAGCGATATGAAAGGTCGTTAAACATAAATGTTTAATCTAAAACATAACAATATATATTGAAGTGACAAAAAACCCCAAAACATGAGTATAATTACATCTTTTCGATACAAAATATAATAGAAACACTTAGAAAAAAGATTTAAAAAAAAATGAAGAGGTGTTAACAAGAATTTAAAAGGTCATTAGACATAAATATTTATTTAAAAAAAACTTCTAAAGAATATAAAAGGTTATTCGTCAAAAATGTTTAATTAAAAAACAGAAAGTTGTTATAATTTAACTCATTAGTTGCTCTTAAATATACATTTATTAAACTATACTTTTTAAAAACTCCATAGTTAAGGGCGTAAAAAAATTATATAATGTGAGAATAATTCGTGAGTTTGGTCCCAAACATATTTATTTTTGGCAAGTTTAGTCCCAAATTTTTCTTTTTAACTTTTAAAGTCCAAAAGTTTTTTATTAGAGACAAATAAAGTCCTGATTAATGATTCCGGCGAAAAACCTAAAAACGTCAATACATGTAAGAAAATTTAAAAAAAAAAGAAAAAGAAAACAAGTTCATAACTAGCTAACCATCCAATCTAATTTTTGCAATTTTATGTTTAGGAAATGTAATTCTAATGCGCATAGATTAGCTAAATGGGCTTAAACATACTGGCTTTTCTAGAGAAATGGATGTAAATTCTCTCCCTACTGACTTTTTGTTGTGTAACAATGGGGAATATTTTGTAAGTCTTGATGTTGATTCCGATATTAATGGCTAATTACTCATTCATCAAAAAAAAGAAAGAAAAAGACCTATAAAGAAAGCTCTGCTTGATCGAGAATTATACAAACGCCGGTTCGAATGAACTTTGGCAACTAGAGTTAATATCAAATCGGTGTCCGCTGTAATATCCGTTGTTTCGGATACCAACTTATTCCATGTTTGTGTATAAGTTTCCTAGTGAATTATGCAAGACTATGCTTAGCATTATTGGAAGATTTTGGTGGCAAATAATGAAGAGGGAAAAGGAATCACAAGGATTTCGATGCAACTTTCTTTAATAACTATGGCAATATTGTTTTGAGAGTCACAAAGGATACATAAAATATCTCATGCTTGTCATCTAAATCACAAAGTAACAACTAGTTTCTCGCCCCTTGGTTCAATCACTAATCTTATCTAAAGAGATATATGTTCCTTTACTTGTTGCTCAAATTTCAATCTATGTTATCAAATGGTGTTGGGCACCGTTTAGCACATATAAGCAAATCTTTACAGCAAGATGTCCACTATAGGGAAGCATCCCACCCATCTGTTCTACCCTATTTTACATCATGATTGGCTTTGTATTCATATTTAAATTCACCCTTTTTATTTTTTCATACGTGCTTTATTATTTCCACCATCTCTCTTTTGTTTTTTTTTTTTTAAAGGAAGATATGTAAGTATGTATGTATACACTGACGATGGATTTTAGCAGCTTTGTTTTCGGGGGGAAAAAATTCTTACTCAAAATGTCTGAACACACCTGTTTATGTAGTGTGTGACTGATAACGCTTAATTTGGTAATGTTTTGGAAGGGTATTTGTGCATAATTGTTGAGGTTTATTAGAGTAAATTGAGATAAATATGTTAATTGTGCACTTAATTGTGATATTTCTGTTTTCAGGAAATTTGTGGAGTCAATTGATCAAAAGAGCGAAGTTCGGGGACTAAATATGCAATTTTTGGAAAGATTTACACAACCAGCCCAGGAACACGCGCTCAGACCACGAACACGCCCTTCCAAGCCATTGAACACGCCCTTCCAAGCCATTGAACACGTGCTCGGTTAATGAACACGGCCATACAGAAGGAAGAACACGGCCAGACGGCAAAGGAAGAACACGCGGCGAGGTAAACACGCGCTCGGTGATGAAACCGTACGGCGAGCCCGTGTTACGCATATACCGAGCCCGTGTTTGGCGCCCCTGGTCGAGATTTTAGTGATTTTTGTGTAAAATTACTATTTTACCCCCTGTTTTGGTTATCTATAAATATTGGGATTTTTATCATTAATTAAGGTTGGATAGAGTTTGAATTAGGCTTAATTGCTAAGTAATTTTAGAGGTTTGGTAGAACTTAGAGAGAGATCTATACTTTGATTTTCCAATTTTCTTAGAGATCACTCTCTACTTGTTGTAGTATTGAGTATCTTGGGATTAATTTGGTGAGTTTGCCTCGATCCGTAAGAAAATTTGCTGAATATATTCTAGGGTATTTGGGCTACACAAATTGAAGATCTAAATTGAAGAAGCAAAGAAGAATCAAGAGAAGGAGTTGAAGAGGAAGAAGGTTTAATGTCTATGTTTTACTTTCCCCTTTTCTTCTATTATCCCTTGTTATTCTTTGTAATTAGTTAACCAACCTTAGGAATTCTCATCTCTACATTTCTTATAGGTAGATTTGGTTGGTCTTATTTTACAAATTACTTGAGATATTGTGATGTTCTTGGATTGAATGATTGTGGTTTTATTGATTCAAATTGCAATTTCATTGATGACTTTAGATCTGAATTTTATCTTTAGTACAAGCTTTGATTTGAGATTGTGGTTTCGGATTAACACTAATTGTTAGGCCGGACCTTGGATATACGATTAGTGCCAAGTTAATGTGATTTGTTTACTATCGATGGACCGGACCTTGGATGATTGATAGGAGATATAGTTGTGTTAACATTCAAGTGTTCTTAATCTAGGAATTTCTTGCCACGATCCGTATGGAAGAGATTCTACTTTAGACTTGAATTTGGTGGAGCTATGATACTAGATCCAAGATTATCCTATACTTGGTATTTTGTATCCTCTTATCTCACCTATATTTTACAAAGAATTCCTCCCAACCTTTTTACTTGCTTTGTTCCTTACATTGTTCTTTACCTTGCTTTCTAGGATTTAGAACTCAATCTTATCATTCTTGGTATTGGTTGATTTACTTGATGAATGATCCTTATTCACAAATCATATTCATAATTAGTTTGATTATATTTTCCACACTAGAATTTAATAGAAGTCTTAGGGAAAAACGATTTTTATAAATTTAAAATATGAATATCACCTTATTTACTAAACTATTTCGATAGGTGCTCTGCCTAAATTGAGTTATTTTATTAAGTGACAAACTTATTTTAATCTTAAGATTCTTATAATATTTAGTATTATTTATTCGATTATTTTTATTATTTATATTAATATTTTATAACTCAAATAACACATCGGTGACTGGCTTATTTATGCAATTACTCGGATTGTCTTGTGAGACCCAGCCCCAAGATAGGGGCAAATAAGTAATTTACAAGTTTTATTATTATTGAATGATATTTTAATTAAATAAATTCTATGTTATTATAGTTTGGCAAGGAATAAACTAGGGTTTTTTTAAGTTAATAAGAGTTATAACTTTCGGAACCCTATAAACATCTGTCTCTATCGTTGGGGTCTAGGAAGCGCAGAATCCTGATCAACAAGGACTAACGAGTGGAATAATACAAGGATTGACTGATTGTTTCGAAATCCTTTCAGAATTTTAAGAGGTGACTAAAGGGATACTTTTCTAAAAAAAAATCAATTTTCCGATTTGTCATTATGTTTTGTATAGAATATATACTTATACTGTCGATTTAAAAAGAGAGAACAAAAGAATTGATTTTTGTTTGGAATTTTCTGAAACTTACAAAGATATACGTGTATATATATACATTTATATTAACAATTTCAAAAACCTTATTTATTTTAAATTATACATGTTGCGGCGAATTGAGCAGGAGCGGCAATGGGCCGAATCGTACTCTATATATATATATATATATATATATATATATATATATATATATATATATTTATATGAATTTTAATTTATTTTATTTTTACGGAATTCCAGAAATTTTATTATTATTAATTGTTATTTAACAATTGCGAACGACAATTGTGCAGTTGCCGAACTGCTTCTCTTTATATATATATATATATGGATTTATTATATTATATTCTATTTTCTTTCTCTATTTTCATTAAGGCGTCAAAAATTTGTTTTGATTATTTTGATTTTCAATTCTGAAACATTCTGGTTTTGTCATATTTTAATCATGTATCACTTTTTCAATTGTTTTATTATTATTACTAGAATTGGTTTCTTAAGCAACACTCTTTAAGTATTGGATATTTTTATCATCTATATTAATTATTATTTGTTTAATTTTTGAAATATTTAAAGTTCATTATTTAAGTTTGCTTTGAGAAAAGAAAAGAAAGATATAAGTTTGGCTCAAGTTAGTTAGAAGTAAGTTGGGGGAACATGTTCCAAACTTTATAAGTTCCGAACCCATTGAGCATGGTGAAAAAGCTCTACTGTTATAAGTTCCGGCCTACCTAGCGGGATAAACAGCTAGGGTCGATATCGATTAAAACCAACTAATGACTACTTGCTTGAGCCTCATAAAAGGAAGTGGAATTAAATTTGAATTCTTTCTGTTTCCGTTCTGTTTTGAAAAAAAGTAATGTTATGAAAATGTTTTAAATTTTCTTTGAAAGTTATTTTGATAATTTGATTATTGTATATATTTCCTAAGTATATATGATTCTATTTCGATATTTTGATTATCAGTATGACCTTTAATGTTTTTTTTTGAGAATAAAGGAAATAATAAAACTCCGTTTATTCACCTGGGCTTTTTAGCTCATCCCTCTCCCTTAAAATTTTCTTTTAGAGATACTAGTGGTGACGAATAAGGAAACATGTGAGGAATTTATGTCTTGAAAGTTGAGTTGTTGATTTGTTTGTTATTACTTGGAGTTAGAAATTTGTTTTGGAATAGTTTTCTTTATTCTTTTATTAAGTTGGGTTGCATCCCTAATCAAGATATTGTTTGTTGGAGAATTATCTATTTTGTCAGTTGGGATTAATTTGAGATATTTCATTTGAATTTATGGATTTTAGTTGTTTTCTTAATATTTTATTGCGGATATATTTTGTTAGTAAGGGATAAGAGACCTTGTGCTTTCGAGGTGGAACCTTGAAAGTACGGTCGTGTTACAGCCCGGATTTGGGGCGTGACATTTAGTGGTATCAAAGCAAGAGGTTACGAATCCTAAGATACTTAAGTAATGATTTTGATATGTTAGTTGATGGTAGATTCTTAAATGAAGATCTAAATTTTTATCCGATATACGTGATTGTAGCTTATCTAGTTTTATTTGGAATGTTACTCAAATGGTGAGACATGGAACAACTAGAGGACGAAATGTAGCTCCTGACAGTAGTATAGAAGAACAAGATAATGATATGAATGTACCACTTAGGAATCTAGGTCGTGGAGCAACAACAACTGAAACCGAGCATACCGGACCTTCCACAACGCCAAATGATTTTGCTTCTACCCTTGATTTTGACAAAGGAAGATTTTAAGGATACAAATGATGTCAACACAGTATGATCTTAGTAAACTCCGTCATTATTAAGTTCTCATTGATTTTGGTGTTCTAATTCTCTTACTCTCGGAAAATTATCTAAACTTTTGAAGTAAGTCTATTTAGTTAAGTGGATAATATTGTGTCTGCCCCTAGTATAAGTGTTGTTGAACAATTGATTTTAATTGATTTATAAGTGAAGGTGAACAGTGTGTAGTTTGCAATCAATGTAATTTAAGTTTGGAAAGATATGTATGGAGGTAACTATATTGTAAGTTTCGAGGACGAAACTTTTTGTAAGGAGGGTAGAATGTGAGACCCAGCCCCAAGATAGGGGCAAATAAGTAATTTACAAGTTTTATTATTATTGAATGATATTTTAATTAAATAAATTCTATGTTATTAGAGTTTGGCAAGGAATAAACTAGGGTTTTTTTAAGTTAATAAGAGTTATAACTTTCGGAACCCTATAAACATCTGTCTCTATCGTTGGGGTCTAGGAAGCGCAGAATTCGATCAACAAGGACTAACGAGTGGAATAATACAAGGATTGACTGATTGTTTCGAAATCCTTTCAGAATTTTAAGAGGTGAGTAAACGGATACTTTTCTAAAAAAAAATCAATTTTCTGATTTGTCATTAAGTTTTGTATAGAATATATACTTATACTGTCGATTTAAAAAGAGAGAACAAAAGAATTGATTTTTGTTTGGAATTTTCTGAAAATTACAAAGATATACGTGTATATATATACATTTATATTAACAATTTCAAAAACCTTATTTATTTTAAATTATACATGTTGCGGCGAATTGAGCAGGAGCGGCAATGGCCGAATCTGTACTTTATATATATATATATATATATATATATATATATATATATATATATATGAATTTTAATTTATTTTATTTTTACGGAATTCCAGAAATTTTATTATTATTATTGTTATTTAACAATTGCGAACGGCAATTGTGCAGTTGCCGAACTGCTTCTTTTTATATATATATATATGGATTTATTATATTATATTCTATTTTCTTTCTCTATTTTCATTAAGGCGTCAAAAATTTATTTTGATTATTTTTATTTTCAATTCCGAAACATTCTAGTTTTGTCATATTTTAATCATGTAACACTGTTTCAATTGTTTTATTATTATTACTAGAATTGGTTTCTTAAGCAACACTCCTTAAGTATTGGATATTTTTATCATCTATATTAATTATTATTTGTTTAATTTTTGAAATATTTAAAGTTCATTATTTAAGTTTGCTCTGAGAAAAGAAAAGAAAGATATAAGTTTGGCTCAAGTTAGTTAGAAGTAAGTTGGGGGAACATGTTCCAAACTTTATAAGTTCCGAACCCATTGAGCATGGTGAAAAAGCTCTACTGTTATAAGTTCCGACCTACGTAGCGGGATAAACACCTAGGATCGATATCGATTAAAACCAACTAATGACTACTTGCTTGAGCCTCATAAAAGGAAGTGGAATTAAATTTGAATTCTTTCTGTTTCTGTTCTGTTTTGAAAGAAAGTAATGTTATGAAAATGTTTTAAATTTTCTTTGAAAGTTATTTTGATAATTTGATTATTGTATATATTTCCTAAGAATATATGATTCTATTTCGATATTTTGACTATCAGTATGACCTTTAATGTTTTTTTTGAGAATAAAGGAAATAATAAAACTCCGTTTATTCACTCTGGGCTTTTTTAGCTCATCCCTCTCCCTTAAAATTTTCTTTTGCGATATACTAGTGGTGACGAATAAGGAAACATGTGAGGAATTTATGTCTTGAAAGTTGAGTTGTTGATTTGTTTGTTATTACTTGGAGTTAGAAATTTGTTTTGGAATAGTTTTCTTTATTCTTTTATTAAGTTGGGTTGCATCCCTAATCAAGATATTGTTTGTTGGAGAATTATCTATTTTGTCAATTGGGATTAATTTGAGATATTTCATTTGGATTTATGGATTTTAGTTGTTTTCTTAATATTTTATTGCGGATATATTTTGTTAGTAAGGGATAAGAGACCTTGTGCTTTCGAGGTGGAACCTTGAAAGTACGGTCGTGTTACAGCCCGGATTTGGGGCGTGACATTTCTTTTGTAAGATCCAATGGTGTATTTTATATTTATCATGGCCTATGAACAATCCGACCCTCATGGTCCACGTTACTGGTCTTTCCTAACTATTTATGAAACCCAATCAAAGTCTCACATTTGTCTTTCCATATACACTTTCACTATGTACTAACACTCTGTTAATTTAAATAGAAGGCCTTTTATTATTTTCCTTGTGAGTTTGAATTATATATAAATAATAGATACATATTACACACGTAGATTCAAGATGATTATATTATAAATTTTTATTTTTTTCAATCTATAGTAAAAATGTTTCTCATTAATTTGCCAATTTTTTTTTTTATAAATTATATATAAATATTGTAATATTTAAAATATATTATTTAAGCATAAAGACTAATAAAAGGTTGAAGAATATTAAAACAATTAATATACTGTTATATAAAACTTTGTTATCTTATATATAAGAAAAAAACAATTATCATTGAAGTTGAAAAAAAAAGGAAAAATATATATATAAATTAAAAGATCTTTAGAATGATAAAGAAATTACAAAATTATATATATTATGTAAGCCAATTAAAGAAAATCTTTTAGAAGATCTTATATAAATAAAAATTGAAAATTTATAAAGTCATCATAAAGCGATATGAAAGGTCGTTAAACATAAATGTTTAATTTAAAACATAACAATATATATTGAAGTGACAAAAAACCCCAAAACATGAGTATAATTACATCTTTTCGATACAAAATATAATAGAAACAATTAGAAAAAAGATTTAAAAAAAATGAAGATGTCATATTAAGAATTTAAAAGGTCATTAGACATAAATATTTATTTAAAAAAACTTCTAAAGAATATAAAAGGTTATTAGTCAAAAATGTTTAATTAAAAAACATAAAGTTGTTATAATTTAACTCATTAGGTTCTCTTAAATATACATTTATTAAACTATACTTTTTAAAAACTCCATAGTTAAGGGGGTAAAAAAATTATATAATGTGAGAATAATTCGTGAGTTAGGTTCCAAACATATTTATTTTTGGCAAGTTTAGTCCCAAATTTTTCTTTTTACTTTTTAAAGTCCCAATGTTTTTTATTAGAGACAAATAAAGTCCTTATTAACAGATTCCGTCAGAAAACCTAAAAACGTCAATACATCTAAGAAAATTTTAAAAAAAAAAGAAAAAGAAAACAAGTTCATAACTAGCTAACCATCCTCTCTAATTTTTGCAATTTTATGTTTACGAAATGTAATTCTAATGCCCATAGATTAGCTAAATGGGCTTAAACATACTGCTTTTCTGGAGAAATGGATGTAAATTCTCTCCCTACTGACTTTTTTATGTGTAACAATGGGGAATATTTTGTAACTCCCGATGTTGATTCCGATATTAATGGTTAATTACTCATTCATCCAAAAAAAAAAAAAAAAAGACCTATAAAGAAAGCTCTGCTTGATCGAGAATTATACAAACGCCGGTTCGAATGTACTTTGGCAACTAGAGTTAATATCAAATCGGTGGCCGCTGTAAATATCCGTTGTTTCGGATACCAACTTATTCCATGTTTGTGTATAAGTTTCCTAGTGAATTATTCAAGACTATGCTTAGCATTATTGGAAGATTTTGGTGGCAAATAATGAAGAGGGAAAAGGAATCACATGGATTTTGATGCAACTTTCTTTAATAACTATGGCAATATTGTTTTGAGAGATCACAAAGGATACATAAAATATCTCATGCTTGTCATCTAAATCACAAAGTAACAACTAGTTTCTCGCCCCTTGGTTCAATCACTAATCTTATCTAAAGAGATATATGTTCCTTTACTTGTTGCTCTAATTTCAATCTATGTTATCAAATGGTGTTGGGCACCGTTTAGCACATATAGGCAAATCTTTACAGCAAGATGTGCACTATAGGGAAGCATCCCACTCATCTGTTCTACCCTATTTTACATCATGATTGTCTTTGTATTCATATTTAAATTCACCCTTTTTATTTTTTCCCACGTGCTTTATTATTTCCACCATCTCTCTTTTCTTTTTTTTTTTTTTTTTTAAAAGGAAGATATGTAAGTATGTATGTATACACTGACGATGGATTTTAGCATTTTGTTTTTGGGGGAAAAAAATTCCGACTTAAAATGTCTGAACACACTGTTTATGTAGTGTGTGACTGGCTTATTTATGCAATTGCTCAGATTGTCTTTTGTAAGATCCAATGGTGTATTTTATATTTATCCTGGCCTATGAACAATCCGACCCTCATGGTCCACTTTACTGGTCTTTCCTAACTATTTATGAAACCCAATCAAAGTCTCACATTTGTCTTTCCATATACACTTTCACTATCTACTTACACTCTGTTAATTTAAATAGAAGGCCTTTTATTATTTTCCTTGTGAGTTTGAATTTTATATAAATAATAGATACATATTACACACGTAGATTCAAGATGACTATATTATAAATTTTTATTTTTTTCAATCTATAGTAAAAAATTTTCTCATTAATTTGCCAATTTTTTTTTTATAAATTATATATAAATATTGTAATATTTAAAATATATTATTTAAGCATAAAGACTAATAAAAGGTTGAAGAATATTAAAACAATTAATATCTTGGTTATATAAAACTTTGTTATCTTATATATAAGAAAAAAAAATTATCATTGAAGTTGAAAAAAAAAGGAAAAATATATATATAAATTAAAAGATCTTTAGAATGATAAAGAAATTACAAAAATTTATATTTATTATGTAAGCCAATTAAAGAAAATCTTTTAGAAGATCTTATATAAATAAAAATTGAAAATTCATAAAGTCATAATAAGCGATATGAAAGGTCGTTAAACATAAATGTTTAATTTAAAACATAACAATATATATTGAAGTGACAAAAAACCCCAAAACATGAGTATAATTACATCTTTTCGATACAAAATATAATAGAAACAATTAGAAAAAAGATTTAAAAAAATGAAGAGGTCATAATAAGAATTTAAAAGGTCATTAGACATAAATATTTATTTAAAAAAACTTCTAAAGAATATAAAAGGTTATTAGTAAAAAATGTTTAATTAAAAAACATAAAGTTGTTATAATTTAACTCATTAGGTTCTCTTAAATATACATTTATTAAACTATACTTTTTAAAAACTCCATAGTTAAGGGGGTAAAAAAATTATATAATGTGAGAATAATTCGTGAGTTAGGTCCCAAACATATTTATTTTTGGCAAGTTTAGTCCCAAATTTTTCTTTTTAACTTTTAAAGTCCCAAAGTTTTTTATTAGAGACAAATAAAGTCCTTATTAACAGATTCCGTCAGAAAACCTAAAAACGTCAATACATCCGAGAAAATTTTAAAAAAAAAAAGAAAAAGAAAACAAGTTCATAACTAGCTAACCATCCTCTCTAATTTTTGCAATTTTATGTTTACGAAATGTAATTCTAATGCCCATAGATTAGCTAAATGGGCTTAAACATACCGGCTTTTCCGGAGAAATGGATGTAAATTCTCTCCCTCCGACTTTTTTTTTGTGTAACAATGGGGAATATTTTGTAACTCCTGATGTTGATTCCGATATTAATGGTTAATTACTCATTCATCCAAAAAAAAAAAAAAAAAAGACCTATAAAGAAAGCTCTGCTTGATCGAGAATATATACAAACGCCGGTTCGAATGTACTTTGGCAACTAGAGTTAATATCAAATCGGTGGCCTTGTAAATATCCGTTGTTCCGGATACCAACTTATTCCATGTTTGTGTATAAGTTTCCTAGTGAATTATTCAAGACTATGCTTAGCATTATTGGAAGATTTTGGTGGCAAATAATGAAGAGGGAAAAGGAATCACATGGATTTTGATGCAACTTTCTTTAATAACTATGGCAATATTGTTTTGAGAGATCACAAAGGATACATAAAATATCTCATGCTTGTCATCTAAATCACAAAGTAACAACTAGTTTCTCGCCCCTTGGTTCAATCACTAATCTTATCTAAAGAGATATATGTTCCTTTACTTGTTGCTCTAATTTCAATCTATGTTATCAAATGGTGTTGGGCACCGTTTAGCACATATAGGCAAATCTTTACAGCAAGATGTGCACTATAGGGAAGCATCCCACTCATCTGTTCTACCCTATTTTACATCATGATTGTCTTTGTATTCATATTTAAATTCACCCTTTTTATTTTTTCCCACGTGCTTTATTATTTCCACCATCTCTCTTTTCTTTTTTTTTTCTTTTTTTAAAAGGAAGATATGTAAGCATGTATGTATACACTGACGATGGATTTTAGCAGCTTTGTTTTTAGGGGGAAAAAAATTCTGACTTAAAATGTCCTGAACACACTTTTTATGTAGTGTGTGACTGGTTTATTTATGCAATTGCTCAGATTGTCTTTTGTAAGATCCAATGGTGTATTTTATATTTATCCCGGCCTATGAACAATCCGACCCTCATGGTCCACCCTTTGGTCTTTCCTAACTATTTATGAAACCCAATCAAAGTCTCACATTTGTCTTTCCATATACACTTTCACTATCTACTTACACTCTGTTAATTTAAATAGAAGGCCTTTTATTATTTTCCTTGTGAGTTTGAATTTTATATAAATAATAGATACATATTACACACGTAGATTCAAGATGACTATATTATAAATTTTTATTTTTTTCAATCTATAGTAAAAAATTTTCTCATTAATTTGCCAATTTTTTTTTTATAAATTATATATAAATATTGTAATATTTAAAATATATTATTTAAGCATAAAGACTAATAAAAGGTTGAAGAATATTAAAACAATTAATATACTGTTATATAAAACTTTGTTATCTTATATATAAGAAAAAAAAATTATCATTGAAGTTGAAAAAAAAAGGAAAAATATATATATAAATTAAAAGATCTTTAGAATGATAAAGAAATTACAAAAATTTATATTTATTATGTAAGCCAATTAAAGAAAATCTTTTAGAAGATCTTATATAAATAAAAATTGAAAATTCATAAAGTCATAATAAGCGATATGAAAGGTCGTTAAACATAAATGTTTAATTTAAAACATAACAATATATATTGAAGTGACAAAAAACCCCAAAACATGAGTATAATTACATCTTTTCGATACAAAATATAATAGAAACAATTAGAAAAAAGATTTAAAAAAAATGAAGAGGTCATAATAAGAATTTAAAAGGTCATTAGACATAAATATTTATTTAAAAAAACTTCTAAAGAATATAAAAGGTTATTAGTCAAAAATGTTTAATTAAAAAACATAAAGTTGTTATAATTTAACTCATTAGTTTCTCTTAAATATACATTTATTAAACTATACTTTTTAAAAACTCCATAGTTAAGGGGGTAAAAAAATTATATAATGTGAGAATAATTCGTGAGTTAGGTCCCAAACATATTTATTTTTGGCAAGTTTAGTCCCAAATTTTTCTTTTTAACTTTTAAAGTCCCAAAGTTTT
This sequence comes from Cynanchum wilfordii, assembly GCA_025388415.1. Lineage (NCBI taxonomy): Eukaryota > Viridiplantae > Streptophyta > Magnoliopsida > Gentianales > Apocynaceae > Cynanchum > Cynanchum wilfordii. The sequence goes on along the minus strand of JAHSUH010001382.1, from coordinate 6,748 downwards.
TTATTAGAGACAAATAAAGTCCTTATTAACAGATTCCGTCAAAAAAAAAAAACGGCGATACATCCGAGAAAATTTTAAAAAAAAAAGAAAAAGAAAACAAGTTCATAACTAGCTAACCATCCTCTCTAATTTTTGCAATTTTATGTTTACGAAATGTAATTCTAATGCCCATAGATTAGCTAAATGGGCTTAAACATACTGGCTTTTCCGGAGAAATGGATGTAAATTCTCTCCCTACTGACTTTTTTATGTGTAACAATGGGGAATATTTTGTAACTCCCGATGTTGATTCCGATATTAATGGTTAATTACTCATTCATCAAAAAAAAAAAAAAAAAAGACCTATAAAGAAAGCTCTGCTTGATCGAGAATTATACAAACGCCGGTTCGAATGTACTTTGGCAACTAGAGTTAATATCAAATCGGTGGCCGCTGTAAATATCCGTTGTCCGGATACCATCTTATTCCATGTTTGTGTATAAGTTTCCTAGTGAATTATTCAAGACTATGCTTAGCATTATTGGAAGATTTTGGTGGCAAATAATGAAGAGGGAAAAGGAATCACATGGATTTTGATGGAACTTTCTTTAATAACTATGGCAATATTGTTTTGAGAGATCACAAAGGATACATAAAATATCTCATGCTTGTCATCTAAATCACAAAGTAACAACTAGTTTCTCGCCCCTTGGTTCAATCACTAATCTTATCTAAAGAGATATATGTTCCTTTACTTGTTGCTCTAATTTCAATCTATGTTATCAAATGGTGTTGGGCACCGTTTAGCACATATAGGCAAATCTTTCAGACAAGATGTGCACTATAGGGAAGCATCCCACTCATCTGTTCTACCCTATTTTACATCATGATTGTCTTTGTATTCATATTTAAATTCACCCTTTTTATTTTTTCCCACGTGCTTTATTATTTCCACCATCTCTGCTTTTCTTTTTTTTTTTTTTTAAAAGGAAGATATGTAAGTATGTATGTATACACCGACGATGGATTTTAGCAGCTTTGTTTTTAGGGGAAAAAAATTCGACTCAAAATGTCCGAACACACTTGTTTATGTAGTGTGTGACGGGTTAATTTATGCAATTGCTCAGATTGTCTTTTGTAAGATCCAATGGTGTATTTTATATTTATCCTGGCCTATGAACAATCCGACCCTCATGGTCCACTTTACTTGGTCTTTCCTAACTATTTATGAAACTCAATCAAAGTCTCACATTTGTCTTTCCATATACACTTTCACTATCTACTTACACTCTGTTAATTTAAATAGAAGGCCTTTTATTATTTTCCTTGTGAGTTTGAATTTTATATAAATAATAGATACATATTACACACGTAGATTCAAGATGACTATATTATAAATTTTTATTTTTTTCAATCTATAGTAAAAAATTTTCTCATTAATTTGCCAATTTTTTTTTTATAAATTATATATAAATATTGTAATATTTAAAATATATTATTTAAGCATAAAGACTAATAAAAGGTTGAAGAATATTAAAACAATTAATATCTTGTTATATAAAACTTTGTTATCTTATATATAAGAAAAAAAAATTATCATTGAAGTTGAAAAAAAAAGGAAAAATATATATATAAATTAAAAGATCTTTAGAATGATAAAGAAATTACAAAAATTTATATTTATTATGTAAGCCAATTAAAGAAAATCTTTTAGAAGATCTTATATAAATAAAAATTGAAAATTCATAAAGTCATAATAAGCGATATGAAAGGTCGTTAAACATAAATGTTTAATTTAAAACATAACAATATATATTGAAGTGACAAAAAACCCCAAAACATGAGTATAATTACATCTTTTCGATACAAAATATAATAGAAACAATTAGAAAAAAGATTTAAAAAAAATGAAGAGGTCATAATAAGAATTTAAAAGGTCATTAGACATAAATATTTATTTAAAAAAACTTCTAAAGAATATAAAAGGTTATTAGTCAAAAATGTTTAATTAAAAAACATAAAGTTGTTATAATTTAACTCATTAGGTTCTCTTAAATATACATTTATTAAACTATACTTTTTAAAAACTCCATAGTTAAGGGGGTAAAAAAATTATATAATGTGAGAATAATTCGTGAGTTGGGTTCCAAACATATTTATTTTTGGCAAGTTTAGTCCCAAATTTTTCTTTTTAACTTTTAAAGTCCCAATGTTTTTTATTAGAGACAAATAAAGTCCTTATTAACATATTCCGTCGAAAACCTAAAAACGTCAATACATCCGGGAAAATTTAAAAAAAAAAAAAAAAGAAAACAAGTTCATAACTAGCTAACCATCCTCTCTAATTTTTGCAATTTTATGTTTAGGAAATGTAATTCTAATGCCCATAGATTAGCTAAATGGGCTTAAACATACCTGGCTTTTCCGGAGAAATGGATGTAAATTCTCTCCCTACTGACTTTTTTATGTGTAACAATGGGGAATATTTTGTAACTCCTGATGTTGATTCCGATATTAATGGTTAATTACTCATTCATCAAAAAAAAAAAAAAAAAGACCTATAAAGAAAGCTCTGCTTGATCGAGAATTATACAAACGCCGGTTCGAATGTACTTTGGCAACTAGAGTTAATATCAAATCGGTGGCCAGCTGTAAATATCCGTTATTCCGGATACCATCTTATTCCATGTTTGTGTATAAGTTTCCTAGTGAATTATTCAAGACTATGCTTAGCATTATTGGAAGATTTTGGTGGCAAATAATGAAGAGGGAAAAGGAATCACATGGGTTTTGATGCAACTTTCTTTAATAACTATGGCAATATTGTTTTGAGAGATCACAAAGGATACATAAAATATCTCATGCTTGTCATCTAAATCACAAAGTAACAACTAGTTTCTCGCCCCTTGGTTCAATCACTAATCTTATCTAAAGAGATATATGTTCCTTTACTTGTTGCTCTAATTTCAATCTATGTTATCAAATGGTGTTGGGCACCGTTTAGCACATATAGGCAAATCTTTAGACAAGATGTGCACTATAGGGAAGCATCCCACTCATCGTTTCTACCCTATTTTACATCATGATTGTCTTTGTATTCATATTTAAATTCACCCTTTTTATTTTTCCCCGCGTGCTTTATTATTTCCACCATCTCGCTTTTCTTTTTTTTTTTTTTTTTAAAAAAAGGAAGATATGTAAGTATGTATGTATACACCGACGATGGATTTTAGCAGCTTTGTTTTTGAGGGGGGAAAAAATTCTGACTCAAAATGTCCGAACACACCTGTTTATGTAGTGTGTGACTGGCTTATTTATGCAATTGCTCAGATTGTCTTTTGTATGATCCAATGGTGTATTTTATATTTATCCTGGCCTATGAACAATCCGACCCTCATGGTCCACTTTCCGGTCTTTCCTAACTATTTATGAAACTCAATCAAAGTCTCACATTTGTCTTTCCATATACACTTTCACTATCTACTTACACTCTGTTAATTTAAATAGAAGGCCTTTTATTATTTTCCTTGTGAGTTTGAATTTTATATAAATAATAGATACATATTACACACGTAGATTCAAGATGACTATATTATAAATTTTTATTTTTTTCAATCTATAGTAAAAAATTTTCTCATTAATTTGCCAATTTTTTTTTTATAAATTATATATAAATATTGTAATATTTAAAATATATTATTTAAGCATAAAGACTAATAAAAGGTTGAAGAATATTAAAACAATTAATATACTGTTATATAAAACTTTGTTATCTTATATATAAGAAAAAAAAAATTATCATTGAAGTTGAAAAAAAAAGGAAAAATATATATATAAATTAAAAGATCTTTAGAATGATAAAGAAATTTCAAAAATTTATATTTATTATGTAAGCCAATTAAAGAAAATCTTTTAGAAGATCTTATATAAATAAAAATTGAAAATTCATAAAGTCATAATAAGCGATATGAAAGGTCGTTAAACATAAATGTTTAATTTAAAACATAACAATATATATTGAAGTGACAAAAAACCCCAAAACATGAGTATAATTACATCTTTTCGATACAAAATATAATAGAAACAATTAGAAAAAAGATTTAAAAAAAATGAAGAGGTCATAATAAGAATTTAAAAGGTCATTAGACATAAATATTTATTTAAAAAAACTTCTAAAGAATATAAAAGGTTATTAGTCAAAAATGTTTAACTAAAAAACATAAAGTTGTTATAATTTAACTCATTAGGTTCTCTTAAATATACATTTATTAAACTATACTTTTTAAAAACTCCATAGTTAAGGGGGTAAAAAAATTATATAATGTGAGAATAATTCGTGAGTTGGGTTCCAAACATATTTATTTTTGGCAAGTTTAGTCCCAAATTTTTCTTTTTAACTTTTAAAGTCCCAATGTTTTTTTATTAGAGACAAATAAAGTCCTTATTAACATATTCCGTTAGAAAACCGAAAAACGTCAATACATCCGAGAAAATTTAAAAAAAAAAGAAAAAGAAAACAAGTTCATAACTAGCTAACCATCCTCTCTAATTTTTGCAATTTTATGTTTAGGAAATGTAATTCTAATGCCCATAGATTAGCTAAATGGGCTTAAACATACCTGGCTTTTCCGGAGAAATGGATGTAAATTCTCTCCCCTACTATTTTTTTATGTGTAACAATGGGGAATATTTTGTAACTCCTGATGTTGATTCCGATATTAATGGTTAATTACTCATTCATCAAAAAAAAAAGAAAAAGACCTATAAAGAAAGCTCTGCTTGATCGAGAATTATACAAACGCCGGTTCGAATGTACTTTGGCAACTAGAGTTAATATCAAATCGGTGGCCGCTGTAAATATCCGTTATCCGGATACCATCTTATTCCATGTTTGTGTATAAGTTTCCTAGTGAATTATTCAAGACTATGCTTAGCATTATTGGAAGATTTTGGTGGCAAATAATGAAGAGGGAAAAGGAATCACATGGGTTTTGATGGAACTTTCTTTAATAACTATGGCAATATTGTTTTGAGAGATCACAAAGGATACATAAAATATCTCATGCTTGTCATCTAAATCACAAAGTAACAACTAGTTTCTCGCCCCTTGGTTCAATCACTAATCTTATCTAAAGAGATATATGTTCCTTTACTTGTTGCTCTAATTTCAATCTATGTTATCAAATGGTGTTGGGCACCGTTTAGCACATATAGGCAAATCTTTACAGCAAGATGTGCACTATAGGGAAGCATCCCACTCATCTGTTCTACCCTATTTTACATCATGATTGTCTTTGTATTCATATTTAAATTCACCCTTTTTATTTTTTCCCGCGTGCTTTATTATTTCCACCATCTCGGTTTTCTTTTTTTTTTCTTTTTTTAAAAGGAAGATATGTAAGTATGTATGTATACACCTGCGATGGATTTTAGCACTTTGTTTTTAGGGGGAAAAAATTCTGACTCAAAATGTCTGAACACACCTGTTTATGTAGTGTGTGACTGGCTTATTTATGCAATTGCTCAGATTGTCTTTTGTATGATCCAATGGTGTATTTTATATTTATCCTGGCCTATGAACAATCCGACCCTCATGGTCCACTTTACTGGTCTTTCCTAACTATTTATGAAACCCAATCAAAGTCTCACATTTGTCTTTCCATATACACTTTCACTATCTACTTACACTCTGTTAATTTAAATAGAAGGCCTTTTATTATTTTCCTTGTGAGTTTGAATTTTATATAAGTAATAGATACATATTAAAAAAAAAAAAAAAAAAAAAAAAGTGAATAAAATTCTACTTTTGAATAAGTGGCTTGTTTCTTGAGATATTGATTTTGATTATCTCTCGTTGTTGAAATTTTTGATAGACCAAACCACTATTTGGATAGTTGCTTTGAAAGAAAGTTTGCCATTTGGATCATCAATTGAGATAGAGCACACACTTCACTCGGGATGATTTTATGATCGTTTTTCGTATTTAAGTTGAAAATGTTTTGTTCAAATTGAGTTTTCCTCACTTAGACATGAGACATTTGATGAGGCATAAAAGTGAATCTTCCTTTAGCACTTTGTTGATGAGATCTTTGAAAAGTAAACTAGTCTATGTTGAAATTTTTGAGAAAATTCATGCACATCTTAAATAAATTGAATTTGCTTTTTGAGCTATTTGATGTTAGTTTGTTTCTTCTTAAACTTCTTCTATTTGATTTGTTTGAGGACAAGCAAAGTTTAAGTTGTGGGGCATTTGATAACATCAAATATGATCATGATTTGAGATATAAATTGTGCATGATTTGTGATTATAATTGTATTAAATTGAGATAAATTGATTAATTTTGGGTTTAATTGCAAATATTCCGTTTCAGGTAACTTCGGGGGCAAATTGGTGAAAAAAGATAAATTCAGAGGCAAAAGTGCAACATTCGGAAATATGCGCAACGCCCGTGGACGATTTCTTACGCCCGTAACGGATTAAACGCCCGTTGTCCTGTGTGCATTACGCCCGTATGAATTAACTGTCTCCCTTACGCCCGTGGCACTCTGGATCAAACGCCCGTAAGGAGTAACTGCTCTAAACGCCCGTATAGCATAGAGGGCTACGCCCGTAAGGATGCTCTGTCCAGAATATTTTTTATGTAAAATGACGATTTTACCCCTGGTTTAGTAGATCTATAAATACTAGAATTTTTAGCATTAATTAGATTGGCTTGAGGATCAGATTGTATTTCACATTGTTCTTAGATATTGAATATCATATTAGGTT
>JAHSUH010001381.1:0-17802 GCA_025388415.1 Cynanchum wilfordii | reverse complement strand
TACAATCGTTTTTTTGAGGGGAATATCAGCCAATACAAACATTACTTATTTCTTCTTTAATTTCTTGTCCCAAAAAAATTGATTATTGTCAAAAGTCAAAATAAAATTCTAAACAAAAACCATTTTCCACAACCAAAACATTTTTTCCCTAATTATTTCTCATACTATATATATATATATATATATATATATATATATATTTATTTATTTATTTATTTCAAAATAAATATTATTAAAAGTACCTAAGTGAAGTTACTACCACGTATATAAAACGATTCGAGGTGGATACCACATGTTGGCTAAGTTGTAACCCACTTCGGTCTATTCGGCGAACAACGAATAGAGAGACCACATAAGTAACATAACTCTTAACAAGTTAGTGCATCTAAGTATCGAAACATTAAATTATTATGATAGATAGTTGAGAAAAGGTAATGTACACGCCCCCAAAGTTGGTTAACGTACAATGCCCACTTTCCAACCGTATTCCCACTATTGGACACAAACTCTCGAATATAAAAGGTAACACCCGCTTTACCAATTGTTTGACTAAGCTCCCGAAATGCAATTCATTGGGTCTTCAGGTGCAATTATTTGACAAGTTTAATTCTAAATTTTTTTTTTTTTACTAATATTCTTTACTTTCCAACTGTTGAGTTTATTGATGATTAAAGTTTCATTAAAATTAGTTTTTTGAAGTGTATGGTGAATGAAAAAGTTGAGAAAATATTTTATTCCTTGTAAAAGAAAATTATCCGCAAGACAATTGCACAAAACCAATATTAAATAAAAGAGAAAAATTATTTAAAAAGAAACGAAGTGGGCGAGAATAGAGTAGGAGAGGAATAGATACATACATCTTGAAGAAATTGTGTAGACTCAATTCATTCTTTTAAGTCTCTCTTTACATTCCTTAAAAAGGAAAAAGAATCAAAATTACAATTATACTCTATTTAATAATATTACAATTTTTAGTCTTAAAAAGATGACAAAATTACAATATGCCATCAAAATTTTGTAATTTTATATATAAAAAATAAGGTATATATATAGTATATAGACTAATGTTTAAAACCCTAGTAATTAGGTTTATCATAGCTTGAATGAGTGTTTTACACCTCGGCTCACTTGATGTGGATAAATATATAAATGAGACAATTTTGTGAAATAAATTAAATTTTACGGAATACAACTCATGTCAATTTTAATATAAATTAATTGAAATTTTGAAAATTTTATTTTATGTATTATTAATTGAAATATGTGGTAACTAAATTTAAACTAACCCAAATTAGTTTCATTCATAAAACATGAAAACATGAAAACATGAAAACTAGACTCCTCTTGGTGAGTTCATCGACTACAAGCCGGCGATTGTCCAAATCGATGGCTAAGTTTACCAGCGGTCGGTCCAAAGAAAATGTTGAATGTGAGGACAAAGGGGGAGAGACCATATTACTAGGGTTTGAAGAAGAAGCACTTGTTGGGGGAAAGGGTTTTCAAAGCCAATCTATACCCCTTCTTTAACTCAATAATTCCCACAATTGATCGGGCCCAATTACCAAAATATCCAGTAGCAGCCATTTGTGAAATTGGAGTATGTAAAATAACCTCCACTTCCAACTGATAAACCAGACTCAAGCTCCCGATTTAACAAAGGTACTGCACTAGAAGATGAATTAATCCAAGGGTCCCTCCAAATACTAATAGAATCACCAGTCTTAGACCACTACAAAATAATTTCCTACCCTTAATCAAACTCCTCCAAGAGTAATTACATCCTTGTTTTTAAACCACAAGACAGAAAGGATTGATTAGGAAAGTATAGATAGACATTTAATTTTAAGATTCTTGCCACTAAAGAATTGGGACGTGAATGGAGACTCCAAGCATTTTTAGCATTTTAATTAAATTTATGGAAATCTCTAAAACCCATTCCTCCCGCTACCTTCAGTTGTCATAAATCTTCCCAACTTTTCCAATGGATCTTCCTCTTATCACCCTTTTCTCCCCACCAAAATTTGCTAATAAGACTTTGCCATTTCCTACACAATTTCAGAGGCATTACAAAGCATTGCATAGCTGTCACGCCCCTTTTTGGGGAGGTAACACTACAACATTCTCTAGGTTTCCCCAAAGAATGCCAAGCCTCTTACATTCAATAACATAAAAACTTCCAACAAAACCATTAAAGTGTAACAAATCTCATAAAGTTGTGTCTAAAATATTTAAAACTTATAATCACAAATACTCAAATCACTAATTGTAAGTTTCCTATACAATAGGAATTTATTCCAAATAAAATGAAAATAACTTCAACTCTCTTATTCAAAAATCATTATCCCAACGATCATCATCCTCAAATTCATAGTCTTCACTATCACCTGTAATGGTGAGAGTCATAGGGGGTGAGTACAAACTACTCAGTAGGTAGAACATTCCCTTCTTTAAAACTATCTTTATAAAAATAACAATAGCAGTAACAATAATAATAATAATTTTTCCAAAACGTTTTAAACCATAATTCAATAAAGTAAAAGAGAATAAATCTTTCATGATAAATCATTCAAATTGTCATTATCCAGAGATAATGAAATATAATAAATCATTCAATTCCTTCTTCACTTTTCTTTGACTTTTGGGGGATAGTTTGGATGTTTCGCTAATGGGTCTTTAACTGAATTCAGTTCCTAACTTTATACCCGTTAGGAGAGGGCCATTACTTTTCATTTGGGTGGCTTTTTGTCCATGCCAATGGAAAACATTTCTTTTAAGGTGGAACATGTTCCTCCCATTGCTCATTCATCAAGTTATCCCCAATAACATCGAGAAAGTATAAAAATCAACTTTTACTACATAATAAACAATTAAAACTTTATTATTTAGTTTCTTGATTAAATCATAATTCAAAATAAAATATTTTTCAAGACTCTAAAATAACAATATTTAAAACTCAATATCTTAAGATTATGAAAATAAGTCAAAAATATATATCTTTTATAATATTGGACTTAAAATAATTTAAAATAAAAATTTCCAAAATAATATCAATAAATAAAAATAAAACAATAATTAAACATTCCGGAAAGTAATACACTGTACTTTAAAAATAGATTCCTTAAAATAATTTAAAATACAGGTTTTCAAATAATGTCAATAAATAATAAATATAAAAATAATTCAGTATTCTGGAAAGTAGCGTACTGTACTTAAAAAAATTACTTAGTGTAAATTATTTACATAACATTTTAAAATCATCAAACTATTCAAATTTGAATAAAAAGATAAAATTCCCTATATTTTAGTTTTTCTACACATTTAAGAAAAACGCAACTTTCATATACTATACACGTATATATATATATTTAAAAATATTCTCTTTTAAAACTTTATCTTTTATTAACAATAAAAGTTTATAAACAAAAAATATAACTATACATATACATATACATCGTTTCTTTTTTTTTAAAATAAGAACAGCAGAGTTCAATCTGCTACATTTAAAAATATATAAAAATATTAAATTTATCTCTTCTTTAAAAATATATATAAAAATACATATCGTCGTCATAAAAATTTTGACCAGTTCTTAATTCCGATAAAGATCCGTAATAAACCCATTATTCAGAAAACCTAATAAATCGATTCAAAACCCTAAATTTTCTAATAATCAAAAATTAACGATCATAAGAATTCCTAAAAAAACAGATTAAATACATATATATATATATATGTATATATATCAAAACTTTCAATTAACGATAAATACCATTTAAAACATTTAAATCAATCGATAACAATCATTCTCATTCATTGTTTCAACAACGTAAATCATTTCAATCATGCTTAAAAATTTCATTTACGATAATTAAAAGAAAAGGATAGTTCCACCTACCTTGATTGCGTAAACCAAAAGATCTCAACTCAAATACTCTGCTTCTAAATTTTCTGCCTCTTCAAACTCTATCAACAATCCATTTCACTGAGTTAATAACTATAACTCTATCCTATCATCATAATAATAACATAAGGCATAAAATCTCTTATCTTTTCCACCAAAGTCTGAATATCCAGAAAGCCCTAATCCCCCTCCTCTCTGGCGGCTCTCTGGTTCTAAAATGAAATGAACCCTATGTTAACTAGACAGACAGATATTAATAGCCGCCTCTTTTTTTTTTTTTTTTTTTTTTAACTATTGAATAATTAATACTTAATCCTCAAACTCTATAAATATCACACAAAACCCCTTAAAATAAATTAGGGGTATTACAATAGCATAAACTGGAATCGCCTTAATGAAATTTCTTTTCCGGCATAGGATAGAAACTTTTCATTCCAACCTCATATTTTTTTCCAAATACGCTCTATAATAAATCGAAAAATATCAGATTTCGAACGACCAATCAAATTTATGTATTAATGTTGTGATTTGATAATTTATCAAAAAAAAATATATTGTGATTTGATAAAAAAAGTAAAAGATTAAATTAAATTTAAAATAAATAAAACATTGTAGAACTTAAAATATATGGTAATGGAATGAATTGAATGACTCTCATTCATTTCTTCTACAATACAAAAAAGACCCCCCCACCCCCCAATCCCCATTCATTTCTTGCCAGATTTATATATATTTCAAAGTAATCTTTTAAGTTTAAAAATGCTAAATACAAATAGTATTGTTCACTCTCTTCTATTTTTTTTCAGCCGTTTTGTAGTTTAAATAATTTTCATGTTTGATTCTAAAATTATAATCCCTCAATGGAGATAAGATCCTTGAAAACAAATAATTTATAAATTTAAAAATACTAATAAATAAAAACACTAATCTCATAATATATTGTTTTTCATCCCCTTTTCCTTCTTTTTGTAAGGAGGGATTTGTAGTTCATAGTTGATTTCAAAACCTTCTTTACAGATTTTTTTTTCTGTTCACATTTTTCAATTTTATTTTTGAGGCGTCTTAATATTCTCTTCCACTATAATAATAGGTTGTTCATTTAACAGTTGATCTAATATTTTCTGTAAAAAACATCATGAGTGTTAGAGATTTAATAAAATATTAACCAATGAATTTATATTTGATTAAGATTAAACATTTTCTTTGATTACAAATCTTTCTAATGTCTTATATCTTTGTATATATATATATATGACAATATTACAAATCATCAATAAGATAAGAAAATATATTTTTATCTTGTTATAAAACTATTGTTACTAAAAGAAATATAGAACAAAATGTAAGATTGAGATCAAAGGGAAGATAAGCTTTCTTGAGAGAAGCTTTCTTGTATATTTCATATATATTCTTGTGACTTCAAAACTACACATTTTAACCCCTATTTATAGGGATGAAGAGGTAGTAGAGATAATGTAAATAATAACAATAATGGATGAAGATAGTGAAAGTAATTAGGTATGAAGATAGTGGAAGTAATTAGGTATGAAGATAGTGGAAGTAATTAGGTATGAAGATAGTGGAAGTAATTAGGTATGAAGATAGTGGAGATAATTAACATACAAATATTCATAATACTCCCCCTTTTTTGTATGTCTATTGTAAATAAATATGTCTCATGAAAACCTTATCACTTCCATTCAATGTGATGAATCTTCAGGGTTCACTTCTCCTTGGATATCCATTACATAAAGAATATGCCTCGTTAAAAACCTTATCGGATAAAAACCCAGTGGGAAAAAATTCCGATTAAGGAAAAAAGAGTACAATATTCTTTTATGTACGCACAACTTCAACTCCATTATTTACGACTTCTATGTCATGGACCCAACTGCTTCATCATCGATTTCGTTACCATCACATTAATTTTATTGTCTTCCACAAGAAGAATCTTAAGGAAGATTTTACTTCTGCAGAAGTACTGTTGCTAGAGGAACATTCCGAACTTCGTGCGATTGTAGTAATAATTTCGTCCGATGCGCGGTGAGAAACCATAATTTCTGAAATTACGCCTCCTTTATTGGTCATTCTCGAGGGATATGAAGAATCCATACATCGGCGGGTATTAATCTCAACACTCCCCCTGTTGAGATGAACTCTTGAAATCTTTGAACCGACGCAAACCAATTTTATATCTCAATTTCTCAAATGTTGCAGTCGGAAGAGCCTTAGTGAATAAATCTGCAAGATTATCACATGACCGAATTTGAAGCACATCAATATCACCCTTCTTTTGAAGTTCGTGAGTAAAGAAAAATTTGGGTGAAATGTGTTTTGTCCTATCTCCTTTGATATACCCTCCTTTCAATTGAGCTATACAAGCTGCATTATCTTCATATAGAGGAGTTGGAATCTCACTTCAGGAGATAAACCACAACTCTCTCTAATATAATGTATAATTGACCTCAACCATACACATTCTCGACTTGCTTCATGAATGGCTATTATCTCAGCATGATTAGAAGAAGTTGTTGTTATAGTTTGCTTTGTAGAGCGCCATGATATAGCAGTATTGCCATATGTAAATAAATAGCCAGTTTGAGAACGTGCCTTATGCGGATCGGAAAGATAACCGGCATCCGCGTACCCAATTAATATTGGATCATTTTTATTTGAACAAAATAATCCAAGGTCAATAGTTCCTTGGAGGTATCTAAGGACATGTTTAACACCATTCCAATGTCGTCGTGTTAGTGAAGAACTAAATCTTGCCAGTAGATTTATAGCAAATGCTATATCAGGTCGAGTGCTATTTGCTAGATACATTAATGCACCAATAGCACTTAAATATGGTACTTCAGGACCAAGTAGTTCTTCATCATTATCTCGAGGTCTAAAAATATCCTTATTTACATTCAGTGACCTCACGACCATTGGAATACTTAATGGATATGCTTTGTCCATGAAAAATCTTTTCAAAACTTTAGTTGTATATGTTGACTGATGAACAAAAATTCCATCTTCCACATGTTCAATTTGAAGCCCAAGACAAAACTTGGTTTTCCCAAAATCTTTAACTTCAAATTCTCGCTTCAAACAATCTATAGCTTCTCGGAGCTCTTCCGGAGTTCCGATGAGATTAATATCGTCAACATATATAGCAAGAATCACAAAACCAAAATCTGATTTCTTAATAAATACGCATGGACAGATTTGGTCATTTTTATATCCTGAATTCAATAAGAAGTCACTAAGGCGATTGTACCACATGCGTCCAGATTGTTTAAGCCCATATAATGATTTCCGTAATTTTACAGAATAATTCTCACGAGGGCCATTAGAAGCCTTTGATAATTTTAAACCTTCAGGGATTTTCATATAAATTTCCTTTTCAAGGCTTCCATATAGATAAGTTGTAACAACATCCATTAAACGCATGTCCACCTTTTCATGAACTGCCAAACTTATAAGATATCGGAGTGTAATAGCATCAATAACGGGTGAATAAGTTTGATCATAATCAATTCCTGGCTTTTGTGAAAAGCCTTGTGCGACGAGTCGTGCTTTATATCTTACGACTTCATTATTCTCATTTCGTTTTCGCACAAACACCCATTTATAACCAACAGGTTTTACACCATCCGGCGTTTGGACTACAGGTCCAAAAATTTCTCGCTTTGCAAGCGAATTTAACTCCGATTGAATCGCATCTTTCCATTGAGGCCAATCAATTCTATGCCGACATTCTTCAACCGATGAAGGATCTAAATCCTCATTATCCTTGACAATATCAAGGGCTACATTATATGCAAAAGCATTATCAATAGAAATTTTACTTCGATCCCAATTTTTATGCGAAGTTGTATAATTAATAGAGATTTCCGGATTCTCTTCATCATTTGTAGTTAGAATGTTATCATCGGTTGTCCCTTGGTTTTCATCATGATCTTCCGGATCATTTAATCCTCTTTTCTTTCGAGGATTTTTATTTTTAGAACCAAGGGGTCGGCACGCGCCTGGCGTGCTTTTGATTCAACAACTATAGGATTTACTTTTTGTTCTTCAGGAACTTCTATTCGTATAGGAGCATCTATAGCTGGAATATGCGATTTAGTGACTCTTCCGGAGTCGCAAAAGAATCGGCGATTGATTTGCAATTTGTTGCAAATGAATTATCTTTTGAACTTCCGGTTCACTCACATTTGTGCGTGGATCTAAATGATTCAATGATGTTCTCCACACAAGTTCAATTTTATGCCATTTATTCTCTCCCCTAATTTGGGATACAAATTCTCATCAAAATGGCAATCGACAAATCTTGTCAAAAAACGTCCCCTGCAAAGGTTCAAGATACCTTATAATAGACGGGGAGTCATACCCAACATATATCCCAATCTTCTTTGAGGACCCATTTTTGTTCGTTGGGTTGGTTCAATAGGAACATATACAGCACACCCAAAAATTCTCAAATAAGAAATATTAGGCTCTGAACCAAAAGCCAACTGTAGTGGAGAAAATTTATGATAACTCGATGGCCTTAAACGCACAAGTGCTGCAGCATGTAAAATAGCATGTCCCCAGGCTCTGTGGGAAGATTTGTTTTCATCAATAATGGTCTAGCAATTAACCGTAGCCTTTTGATAAATGATTCAGCTAGACCATTCTCGTGTGAACATGAGCTACAGGATGTTCCACAATTATGCCAATCGACATGCAATAAGAATCAAATGCATGCGAAGAAAATTCACCAGCATTATCTAGACGGATTCGTTTAAGAGGATAATCAGGAAATTGCGCTCTCAAGCGAATTATTTGGGCAAATAATCTCGCAAACGCCAAGTTGCGAGTAGATAATAAACAAACATGTGACCATCGGGTCGATGCATCAATCAAAACCATAAAATATCGAAACTACCCACAAGGTGGACTAATCGGTCCACATATATCTCCATGAATCCGTTCTAGAAATGTAGGACTTTCAACTCCTACTTTTAATGGTGATGGTCTTATAATCAATTTCCCTTTGGAACATGCAGCACGGGAAAGCTTATCGCAGGACAAAACCCTTTGATTCTTCAAAGGATGACCGTGTGTTGTCTCGATAATTTTTCGCATCATAATTGATCCCGGATGACCCAAACGATCATGCCAAATTTTAAAAGTAACGGGATTAGTAAACTCCTGGGTTTACTAAATGATGCGCCTCAATGTTATTAATTTTAGCATAATATAGGCCAGGAGGATAAAAATGGTAGCTTTTCCAACAAATGCTTATTACCGGAGGTCATTTTCGGTAATAGCCAAATATTCATGACCGTTATCTTCCATAGTCTCAATATGATATCCATTATGTCGGATATCCTTAAAAGTCAATAGACTTCTTCGAGACTTTGAGGAAAATAGTGCTTTATCAATAACAATCATAGTTCCTCCGGATAATATTATATTAGCTCTTCGGAGCCTTCAATAAGTTTTACACTACCATTTATTGTGGTAACACTTGTTTCTCTCACATTCAAATGTGAAAAATATTTCTTGTATTTCAATATGGTGTGTGTAGTTCCCATTGTCAATTAGACATACACTTTCAATGTCATCATTCAACCCATAAAAGGGGACCCATAGTCATTTGGTAATCTCACAAACTTCAGGTTGTGAGTTAATAATATTCAATGTAAAGAATCTCACAAACTTCTAGTTGTGAATTAAGCAAATAATCTCACAAAATTCAGGTGTGAGTTAATAATAAGCTCATTAATAATAACAAAATAACAAAATATTTATAAACGAAACTTTAAATATAAGATAATAATAATTCTAAAAGGTGAAATATATTACATAAAAATATTAAATAACAAAAGATAATATATTACATATAATATCATATTCTAGTTCTTGTGGACACTTCCGTCCCCGATCAAATGATCAATTTTTCCTTCCGGATGTTCGAAAAAGTTAGCTACATCCAGGTGAGCCACATCAATATTTTCAAGATCATCATCATCATCATCATTATTTCTTTCATAAGTGGAATTTTGAGAAGTAAAATTTACTTCGACATTTTTGCCTTTCTTGTCAATAGATGCTTGATATAAATCAACAAGATGTCTTGCCGTATGACAAACACGGGCCCAATGACCTTTCATACCACATCGATAACATTTATCTTCATAATTTTTCGGAACAATATTTCTTTTCTCATTATTTTTTGTCTATTTCGGGTGGTCATCATTTTTGGCACTGAATGACGATTATATAAGGGCCAAATTTATCACGAGTTTGTCCATGATCATATTTACGACCACGACCACGGAAACGACCACGACCATGATCTCTTCCGGGATCATGTTTTCTAACAAAGCATTCACTTTCGGGAATGGAGTAGAGCCTGTTAGTCTAGTTTCATGATTTTTCATCAATAATTCATTATTTTGTTCCGCAACAAGAAGACAAGAAATTAACTCGGAATATTTCTTGAAGCATTTTTTCGATATTTGTTGCCGCAAGATAATATTAGTGGCATGGAAAGTGGAGAATGTTTTCTCCAACATATCATCATCTGTTATATCAACTCCACATAATTTTAATTGTGAAACAATTTTAAACATCGCAGAATTATAGTTACTTACGGATTTGAAATCTTGCAACCTCAAGTGCAACCAATCATACCGTGCTTTAGGGAGAACGACCATCTTCAGGTGGTCGAATTTTTCTTTCAAATTTCCCCACAAAATAAGAGGATTTTTCACGGTAAGATATTCATTTTTCAAATCCTCATGAAGATGATGACGGAGAAAAATCATAGCTTTGACACGATCTTGTGCTGATGTGACATTATTTTGTACAATGGTGTCTATCGGACCCATTGCAGCAAGATGCATCTCGGCATCTAATGTCCATGATAAATAGTTTTTTCCGGTAACATCAAGAGCCACAAATTCAAGCTTAGTGAGATTTGTCATAATGGCAAATAACGTACCTGATTTTTCTTCAAATAAACTTCAAAAATATTTTACTCGGTAGTAGAGCCTCGTGCTAGTCTCAGTTGGTTAGAGACTCGTGCTGATAACGTGTTATAAAACTATTGTTACTAAAAAAAATATAGAACAAAATGTAAGATTGAGATCAAAGGGAAGATAAGCTTTCTTGAGAGAAGCTTTCTTGTATATTTCATATATATTCTTGTGACTTCAAAACTACACATTTTAACCCCTATTTATAGGGATGAAGAGGTAGTAGAGATAATGTAAATAATAACAATAATGGATGAAGATAGTGAAAGTAATTAGGTATGAAGATAGTGGAGATAATTAACATACAAATATTCATAATATATCTATTTTATTCTCTATATTATATTTCCTCAAAACATGAGATTCAGAGATCCCTAAAGTAACCATTTTCCCCCAAACTCTTCTGCTGTTGTGTCTATGGTTATATATATATATTTCAGTTGTTTTTCCTCTAATGGTTACATTCTTTTGTTTCCATTGATCTCATAACCTGGATTTTCCATATCTATCCACTAAAGAAAGGGAAAATTGGGTTCTTTTTTTCTTTGTAAGAAGAATTTTTCATCTTCTGGGTGCATTTTTTCTTCCTTTTTTCATGTACTCACACACACAAATATATATACATTTATATATTATATAAAACCAGTTACTCAACACTTAGGAAAAAAAAAAAGAAAAAAAGAAAAAGAAAATCTATGATAACCTGAATGTTAGCAAGGTGTTGAACTCATAATGAAGGAGTGGAGTATGTCCGAAACAAGTATGAAATTATCCTTTTGTAAT
Organism: Cynanchum wilfordii; assembly: GCA_025388415.1. Taxonomy (NCBI): domain Eukaryota; kingdom Viridiplantae; phylum Streptophyta; class Magnoliopsida; order Gentianales; family Apocynaceae; genus Cynanchum; species Cynanchum wilfordii. The sequence goes on along the minus strand of JAHSUH010001381.1, from coordinate 6,105 downwards.
CACCAATTTGCTGTCCAGTGTTAGGATCAATAAGGTAAGGCACCTGCAAGATTTATTTTTTAGAAATCTCGAAGATCAGTTCCTTAGAACTCAGAATTTTCTCCTTTGATGAAGAAAAAAATCGCAGACTGGAGCTTGTGAAAATACGTCAAGAAGTACGATAAAATAGATCAATAAATACTCAATGACGACAAAAAATTATATACAGGCAAGTTGACAAGTTTCATGTCTAAACTATTTACAATTTGCAAGTTACGCTTTAGCATTTTTAACTTAGAAAATATAACGTATTACTTGAATGTTTGATGACGAAATTCAAAATTTTTTTAACTTTAATTTTAACTTTTTAGATTATTAAATGTTTAACAAATTATGAAATAGGAGGTAACTTGCACATTGTATGATAGTTTAGGATGAAACTTGTCAATTTGCCTCATATATATATATATATCAGCAAGAGCTTATCCCTTTTGATCCAGATATCTCAAGCAATATGGATTCCTGAGCTGACCCTGCACCTACATTGTGAAGAATGTACGGAAGCTCCAGTTCACAGAGTGTTTCACGAACAATCCTAGCATACTGTAAAAGGGAAAAAGGATATCATATAATATCAAATAACTGTATGAATAGTATAGGATCTTACTGGGTTGTTTTCAAATGAAAAAAGTTCCAGCTTTCTACTTGGGGCTTCTTCATCAGTAGATTTCTTCCACAGTGTCATTCCTCTGCCTGCTCGAAGAATAGTCGGCATCCATCCTATGATTATCGTACTGGATAATGCAAGGACACAAATTTGCTGGGAAATGTTAAGAAACAATCACAATTGTGAAACAAATGCATGTATTCGAAGTCACTACTTTGATTAATCCAGATTCAATCCAAATTGCACTACAATCTAAGAAGACTTCATCCTAACTCTCTTATATAGTGCTTACAATAAATGTCAAACTTGTGACTTCAATGTAACTTTAGCTAAGGGCTTGAGTACTTATATAACTTTGATTTTCACCAAATTTACTCATACAAAGAACAGAGAATTTTCGGACTACTTTGTACTAATTCATCACCATAATAGACATTGCATTCAACTCTACACTTGGATATATGACTTTGATTTCTTGATTTTCATATTTCAAGCAATATCTCAACTTATGCGAAAAATGCAAGTTCAATAGTCGAAAATGCATTTTTGGAAGACATTTTCTCTAGTTCAATCAAGCACAAAATTTAATTTCGTAGCATACAAGGGCTGGCCTATGTATCCCAACTTGTTCAATGTTATTGGTACATTACCTTTCCAAGAGGCCAAAAGAAGGGCTTCTTCCTTTGCCGTATTGCTGAAATAGGTATTTCACAATGTCACCTGGTAATCAAAGTCGCAAGCAATTTTATGTAAACTCAAAGTAGGCACTAGAATTTCCAAAAGCTCTCTGCTGCTATTTGCTACTTTTGAAAAGACATATGGAAGCAAAAAGATGGGCTCTAAATTATAAATCAGAAGTTATAAACATCAACGAAAAATTCTGGTTCCTGGAAAATAATTGCAATAATCACTTACTGCTTTCATAAAGTGAAATTCGGTGTTTGGATCAACCAGGAAAGGAAATCTGTATGATGCAACATTGAAAAAAAACAGAAAAAGAGTAAATATGATAAAGTAGCCATAATTGGTAAAGGGAGTCTTGCTGAAAATTTTGTGGCACTTAAACTTGTGAAAACTTATCCTGGAACCGAGCTTACAGATTAAGGACCTCCACCATCATTGGTAGAAGATTTTATTATCCAAAAAAATAAAGGAAACTTAGCTTATTTAATCCTCTATGTTTTAATATCTTACTATAAGTCTCGTATCAATTTTTTCTACAATATTGATCACTAAGGTTTTTACAACCCGTTGTATACATCTTTCTAGTCACTTTTCCATCTCCAAATCATAGGGTGACAATCCGTCTTGAGATAATTACACTTAACAAGCCGAACCCGACACGAAAACGACGTGAAAACTTTGAACCTAAACACGACGTGAGAAATAATCATGTCAACTCTCCAACCTGCCAACATAGTTACCCGATACCAATCCACTAACCCACCAACACGATTACCCGATTATGTGGGTTCACACCATTTATGATTAACGTTAAACAAGTTGAACTGCCCTAACACGAATTAGTTAACCCTCAACTCTAATATGTTATTTTTGAATCGGGTCCAATATTGCCACCCCTATTGAATCAAAATCAGCTTAAATCAAATGGAAAAGTGAAAGTGACCAAAAGGATTTATAAAGGTTGTAAAAATTTTAGGGATCAATAAGGTGAAAAAAAAAAGGACCTAAATGCGAATTGCTAAAACATAAGGGATTAAATAGGCTAATTTTCAAAAAAGAAAAATTGAAATTAACACAAACATGAATTTGGATATCACTTTCAGGTAAAACAGAATTATCTAGCAATATCAATAAAACACTGCAAAAAACTACATGTCATGATGATCTAAAGTTAGAACTTATGGTCAAATAATTATCTTTCCTTCATAATTTAAGTTTGAAAATCAAATGGTTGTTTAATACTATACTGGATTAGGCAAAGGTCCAGGCTCAAGTTATCTCTGCACATCTGAACGTTGAAGTAATATCCTGGCAGAAATTTTTGCAGCATATTTGAGTTAATAAACCATTCTCTTCCAAAGGATCATACACATCAAGTCAGGTAGCAGTTCAAAAAGCTAATAGTGTAACCTTGATATGCACTAAGTTTGGAATATAGGTCCCAATAGTCAGACTAATAAGTAGAACAAAGTCATTGATGCTCAAATATATAACAAGAACCCAATAAAACGTACTGTTCCTTGCCTCCATATTTTTTAACCATTTCTCTGTGTCTTACTGAACCTTTAGGACAAGGATAGACCTGCATGTACACAGATATGATATGATAACACACCTTTTGAAACTCATAAAAAAGGTTAAAGCAGGCATTGACAATTGATAATATGTAAATTGAGCTAGCTAAGTGCCAGTGTTACATGACACAAGTCATACAACTGTTAGAAATTTGTCAAGAAACATATTCAGAATCATTTTCCAGGAGGTCAACAATTCTCGAAGGTTCAACAAAAGGAACATTGAAAAATCACATCTGTTAGGATAATAGGAAACATACATTTATATCCACATGAAGAAGGATCAAGCACAGTAATTCACCTCTACAGATAGATCAAGCTCTGTTAAAGCCTCTCGAACCCTCCTACAAAATGGGCATGCCTCTATGGCCAATTTCAAGAAATGATCAGTCAGTCCATTTGAGATATCTACTAATCAAGACAAGAATAAAATAGTGGAGTTACACTTATTGGCCTAACAATGTTAACCTTTTCTTAAAATTGTCCACATAAGAACCTTAACATCACGAGCATAATCATATAAGTGCGAGAAAAAGAACACAGAAGTCGACTCTGTGTTGAATTACATTTCTGAGACATCAAACTTTTATAAGGACTTTGAATTATTAGACAGCTGTCTTTAAGATGATTCATCATAGATGACAAGAAATAAGAAAGGTAGAATATGAGGAGATAATTCACCAAATTCAAAGAGTTGTAAAAGCATTGGAGGGTCTTCTCTCTCGGCCCTTTGATTGTGGTCAAATAGTGATCTAGAGCCCCAGGGAAACCTTGCTAGGGTAGCTAGGGATGATGTTGCTTCCTGTAGTTTCAGAATCAACAACATTTAAAACATGCAATGCATTGCAAGTATTAATGTGTTGCCAATTGGAAATTATATAGTCTCTACTTTTCCTCCTGAATTTGGTTAACCATTGTCAAGAGAAGAACAAAATTAATCAACAGCATTTTCTGCTGCAGAATGTTGTTCATCACGAAAATTGTGGAACATTTACTACTTTACTTTTTAAAGTTTTTAACTGGAAGAAAAGCGGTAAAAACTGCTTTGAAAGTGTACATTTCCATGAAATTACCTCTAATGTGTAGTTCCACTGTCCAGAAGGATCTCCTCCTGCATGTGATAAACAGACCAGACAAGTAAGGAACAAAAATATCCATATGGAGAAGGGAAAAAGAATAAGAGTAAACTGAACAATTGCATCTTCGGATGTACTGCAATGTAATTGAACAGAAGTTATCAACACATCAAAGTCAGCTTTTGCCCATTCAGCATTACCATTACATGATATTAGAAGTAATTAGAAAGCAAACAGCTTCATAAAGAATCATGAATACAAGGGACTATTGACAGTGATACATCCAGATCATATAGAAAATTATGTATATACACATGCATATTAATAAAGGTATATATTAGTTTTGTTATTCATTTTATTCCTCATAAGCTTTTTTAGTCTTTTTACATTATTTGCTATATATACCAATGTTATGAAACCCTAGTCACCATTTTCATTCCATCTCCTGTCTTTCAACTTCCTCTTCAATTCTCACAGTTCACATAGATGAATGATTAGACAAATCAAAATCATTTGTGCTCATATAATTTTATAAAAGGTTAGACAAACAAAGAGAAAAAAAAAATTCTTGAGTGAGTTCATCAGGAATTAGTAACTAGATTTGTATTTATTTATTTATTTATATTCACCATTTCTTTCATATCATTTTTAAGTACAAGACCTTACTGTAATCCCTTATCAATAGCAGTGGAAATTTTTTTTGAGCTGGCCAATCACATTATATTCCTTCAAAGACGGACAAGGCAACAATAAGCAAATTCATTTTCTATAAGACTATTTACTGAAAGCACTTTTAGAAAATGGTGAGTGGAACACTACTTACTGAAATTAGAGCTGAAAAAAGCACTTAAGGAATAAAGAATCAATAAAGGGAATCAACAAGAGACTTACAGAAAAGAGTTTGAGCAACGGACAAAGGAAAGACAATAAACTGGTTGATGAAGAATTGCTACTACTGCCAAGATTACTACTTTTAGCATCAATAGTCTTTGAATAAGAAATTTCCTCAGTATCTTGAGAAAAAACTCGGGATTCCTTATCTTGCTGGGAAGATTTTCTCAACTGGAATCTGCTTCCGCTCTGGAAAAGAACCCAATTCTTATTCGAATTTATAGAGATACAGAAAATTCGAAATGGGGGTTTGCAGTAGAAATTCCCATTAGAATTTTGAAAATGAATTATTGGCAAACAACGGTAATTCCTCTGGTAATGGTGCTGAGGTGGTTTCAGAGGAGAGCAAAGACAGGATGCCATTGCCATGACTGCTTGTTTGTGGCGTCTGCTGTTTTGGAACTTATTAAAAATAATAATTAATAAACTTTCCCACACTCTCATTATTATTGAGTTTATTTGTAAATTCTTTTAGCTGTTGTAAAATTACTATAATTATAATATAATAAGAACAATATGAATCAAAATAACAATCAAACTTGTATATTTCTTGTTGTTCTCAAAACATACAAAACTACCTTCTATTTATAGGGATAACATATATGTAACATATATACACATATACATACAAGTTATGTATATATATATATATATATAACTTTTCATTATTCATATGAAGATAGTGGAGTTGGTGGAATCTTTAAAGAAATGGACATTAGAGGTTATGAAGATAGTGGTGGTAGTGAAAGTAGTGGAAGTAGGGACATACAAATATTCATAAAACTCCCCCTTTTTTGGATGTCCATTGTACAAGGAATATGCCTCATTAAAACCTTACTAGAGAAAAACCCAGTGGGAAAAAACCCTAGTGAAGGAAAAAGAGTACATCGTTCCTTGTACACTCCCCCCGATCATTACATAATATCTTTCAACCGACGCATTCCAATATTACGAACCAATCTTTCAAATATTGAAGTCGGTAATGCCTTTGTGAACAAGTCTGCCAAATTGTTACTTGAACGGATCTGTTGTACATCAATATCACCATTTTTCTGAAGATCATGCGTGAAGAAGAATTTTGGTGAAATATGCTTTGTACGATCTTGTTTGATATACCCCTCCTGTAATTGAGCTATACATGCGGTATTATCTTCATAAATTATTGTCGGAGATTCTTTGCCCGAAGATAAACCACATGTCTCTCGGATGTGTTGAGACATGGATCTTAACCACA
>JAHSUH010001380.1:0-19897 GCA_025388415.1 Cynanchum wilfordii | reverse complement strand
TTTAGAGATAAATAGGGGATAGAGTAATGGAATGAGCTACAGCAAGCAAATTCGGGACAGCCATGAACACGGTGCAAGGTACATGCACAACCACCGAAGTTCTACCATCTTTGAAGCTAATGTGTTCCAAACAATTTATATGCAGAAAATTTGTACCGAACAATCATTATCCACTTAATACATCAATTGACATAACAATGTCTTATCTGGATCATCCAACATCTATTTAATTAAACAATGTAATCCCTATGTTGGAACATCCAGCTTCTATCATGCCATGATCATTTAGCACATATATACTTGTCCAGAACTTCCGTAATCTACTCAAGTAAGCATAGTAGTCCTAAACTAGACATCCAGTCTAAATAAACGTGAAAATCCTATTCGAGCATCCAGGTTTTCTAAATAAACAGTAGACATAAATTCGCCAAAAACCACATAAGACACCTTTAAAATAAAACACACAAACAAAAGACAAACAAAGAAAAACCAAGTACAAGAAAAACAAAAACAAACAAAAAAAAACATAGGGTCGCCTCCTATCAAGCCTTTATTGTCATTAAGCCGACCGCTTTTCCTCCTTAGAAGGACTTTGTGTTTATTTTCTCTAACAATTCCCCCGTAAAATCTCAACTTCTGTCTGTTCAATTTGAATTATGTTTCACAATCATTCATTACTTCACAAGCTCCTATGACGAGACTTGTTTGATAATGAAGGAGTCTCATCCAATAGCTTTAAAACATCTGAGAAAATTCTTCAAATGTGAAATATAATAACATCTTTATCCTCAAGTTGGAAATTCCTTTAAACCGTTTTATCATGCCAAATCCTATTTTTCATCTAAAGCTCTTACATTTAATCTATCAGTATTCATCAAATTCATCTTAATTTGGGATTCTATCCAACGGATACAAAACGCTTTATAATCTTTAAACAAGTGAGTGCAAGGTGATCAACCACAGACATAGGAGCGTTGGACAAGGCCAAATATATCAAATGCACACACAACAGCTTATAGAGTAACATTTTGAAACCCACAGCATATCCTTGTCCTCAAACAACTCCTACTACATAATTAGTAACATCACATATCATATATCCAATTTCAATCAGGGATGTGTAACTGGGTGCAGTAGTGAACGAATTCCCCTTTAATAAAATTCATGCAAAATCGCCTTATCAAACACAAAAGGAATAACTCTTCCAGCTTAAGCATATGCGTTGTTTTCATGCATATCTAAAACATAGATTCTAGATTTCACAAACAATGCATGAACGTATATATATCATAGAAATCATCTATAAACTCCTTAAACTCTCTTATCATGTTAAGAAATAATATAGCTAGAACAACTATCCGTAAAATAATAGAACATGTATAAGAGCAAAGGCTAGGATCGTACTGAATATCAACAATTTATAAACAAAAGCCTTTTGTACCTCTTGAGTGCATTCAGCCGTAATTTCCTTCGCTTCTCATTCAAATTGAAATTATAAACAAGGAAGTTCTTACCTTCATCTTAGGCATCCATAGCAAAGGTGGTACGGCAAAAGCCCTTTCGGTATCAATTCACCGATCCTCGACGTCGTGAAGTCAAAAATTTTTAGTTTTTTGATAATACCAAAGATAGATTAGGAATGATGATAACGCTAAATTTGATAATGTTTTTGAAGGATAATCGTGCATAATTGTTGAGGTTTAATAGAGTAAATTGAGATTTAATTTGCCAAATATGTACTTAATTGTGATAATTCTATTTTCCTAGAGTTCGTGGAGCTAATCGATCAAAAGAGCAAAGTTTAGGGACTAAATATGCAATTTCGGAAAGAAATACAACCCGTCTTAGCAACACGTGCTCACCCAAGAACACTCCCTTCAGAAGACTCAACACGCCCCTTAAGAAGGATGAACACGCCATCAACACGGCTCAAAGCATGAACACGACTTCCAACACGGCCTAACACACCCGTCGGGTATCACCAACACGGAGGCAGCACGGTCTAACACGGGCGCGACATCCGGTGAAAACAAAGCCAACACGCCCGTAACACGCGCGTGGAGCCAAATTTCCAGATTCTCGCTTTGTAAAATTACAATTTTACCCTGCTTTTGATTATCTATAAATATCGGGATTTTTACCATTATTAAAGGTTGGATAGAGGTTTGATTAGGCTGAATTGCTAAATAATTGTAAAGGCTTGGTAGAACTTAGAGAGAGATCTATGCTTTGATTTTCCAATTTTCTTAGAGATTACTCTCTACTTGTTGTAGTATTGAGTATCTTGGGATTAATTTGGTAGGTTTGCCTCGATCCGTATGGAAATTTACTGAATATATTCTAGGTATTTGGGCTACACAAATTGAAGATCCAAGTTGAAGAAGCAAAGAAGAATCAAGAGAAGGAGTTGAAGAGGAAGAAGGTTTAATGTCTATGTTTCACTTTCCCCTTTTCTTCTATTATTCCTTGTTATTCTTTGTAATTAGTTAACCAACCTTAGGAATTCTCATTTCTACATTTCTTATAGGTAGATTTGGTTGGTTTTATTTTACAAATTACTTGGAGATATTGTGATGTTCTTGGATTGAATGATTGTGGTTTTATTGATTCGAATTTCAATTTCATTGATGACTTTAGATCTGAATTTTATCATTAGTACAAGCTTTGATTTGAGATTGTGGTTTCGGATTAACACTAATTGTTAGGCGGAACCGGGATATACGATTAGTGCCAAGTTGATGTGATTAATTTCCTATTGATGGACCTAACCAGGATGATTGATGGGAGATTTGATCTTGTCAACATTCAAGTGTTCTTAATCTAGGAATTTCTTGCCACGAACCGTATGGAAGAGATTCTACTTTAGACTTGATTTTGGTGGAGCTATGATACTAGATCCAAGATTATCCTATATTTGGTATTTTGTATCCTCTTATCTCACCTATATTTTACTAAGAATTCCTCCCAACCTTTTTACTTGCTTTATTTCTTACATTGTTCTTTACCTTGCTTTCTAGGATTTAGAATTCAATCTTATCATTCTTGATATTTGTTGATTTACTTGTTGAATGATCCTTATTCACAAATCATATTCATAATTAGTTTGATTATATTTTCCACACTAGAATTTAATAGAAGTCTTAGGGAAAAATGATTTTTATAAATTTTAAAATCTGAATACCACCTTATTTACTAAACTATTTTGATAGGTGCTCTACCTAATCGAGTTATTTTATTAAGCGACAAACCTATTTTAATCATAGAGATTCTTATTATTTTTAGTACTATTTATTCGTTTATTTTTATTATTTATATATAACTCAAATTACACATCACATGATGTTTCAATAAGATAAGAAATAAGCAAAGAAAAAGAGTTCAAAAATCAATTTATTTTTTTTTTTTTTTAATATGTATATTTTTTTTTAATTTTTTATATCGACTCTAGAGATAAACTCTAGAGTTTTTCCCAGCATGGTTTTAGAATGAATTTTCTAAAACTAGACGACCTTAACTATTTAATTCTAGATAATTTCTAAAATTAGCAATTTAGGGAAACCGTATACTTAGGAAAGCGAGGTTTAATTCCACTAATCAAGTCATAAAGGATAGATACTACCGTTACCAAATCATAAAGTTTCTAAAATTTTGATCAGGAATTTTAAAAATATTACGAATTTTTTGCATCCCCGAGAACGACGCCAAAAATCTGGTGTGTGTTTTGAGTGAGTAAAAATGAATATCAAATGAGGCAAATAATCTCACAAAATTAAACATAACTAAGGCAGAATACCTATCGCATGCGAGAGTAGTAACACCGGGAGTACCACGATTTTAAATTTATAAATATCGTATCCATGGGAACGTTGGTGACGGCTGGTTAGTTTCTACCAATTATGACAAACTTTAAGGTTCGGGAATTAGTCCTAGGTGTCCATTCAATTCATGTATGTTTGTTCAAAGAATAATTAAAACAAGAATGGAAAATAATTAGCTAAGATCTCTAATGAAGTATGTATGATTAATTAAGTTGAACAATGTTCGAAAGTTCAATTTGCAAACGGATCTAAGGCAATTATGAATTGAATCGTCTTACTACCCGTACTGGAGTTATCTAATGTGATTACCTCAATACGGTCGTTGCAAGTAATCCTAAACCTTTGTAGATTAATTATTAAGTCGTGAATTTAATAAGTTAATCTTAAGATTTGCATTGATTACTAACTCGAGATTATTAGGCTGCCTAACCTCATTATGGTCGATGCAAGTTATTACACCTAATCCGGCAATTCATTAATTCTCCTATAGTCCGGTCTCCTTAACAAACCGTCAATTTAATTAACTATTATTGTATCATAAATCGACCTAAGTTTCATAGCATAAACTCAATACGAATTAAATCGAAAGCATAAAACGATAAGCAATTCATAATGTATATTAAAACGTATCCTTTCCCAAAATGTATAAATCATTAATTAATCGATCTAAATAAAGAGAATCCTAGGATACGGAATCATAACATATAAAGGAAAAGTAATACAAGAAAAAAAAGAAAAAGAAAGAGAGAGTTGCCGTGTTGCTCTCACTCAATGGACCGATTCGGCGTAATCCTCCAGCATCCACGAGACTCCGACGGATCCTTATCCCCTCAGCGAGATCTTCAACTACCACTCCCCCCAACTAAACTATAGGGTATCCACTTATGGTGGAGGCTCGACCCTACGCTCGAGGAAGAAAGAAAAATGAAAGCCCGGATCTCGACTAGGAGCTTATCACGGAAATTCCTATAGGCTAGGAACTCAAGGATATGCTCTACGATACAAGATGATTCTACGGTGTGTCAAAACTTGCACATGATGCCTCTATTTATAGGGGTGAGATAATCTCCAAATTTCAGGCGAAATTTTCCAATGTAGGACATTTTACTAGAGCCATTTTTTTACTTGTGCAGTCTTTGGCCCGTTGAAACTGACACTTGTATGAGCATAGTGTTGTAGCGTGTGTATGACGATGTTGCCACGCGTGACTCATAAATTGCAATTTAGTCCACACGATTTTCTTCCCTTCTTTAATTTTGGTCCTGAAACTTCCGAAATTGAAAAGCGAGAAAGAATTTATAGTAATTCTCATTCAATTAAGTTCAATTAACTCCATAATTAACTTCAGCGAGGGGGAATCCCCATACTTTTCTCTCTAGAGTAAAGTTTGCTCTCCCTTCTCTCTATAGAGTTGCTTCTCCTCTCGGGGTCACCTAGGTCTCTCCCGGTATCCAACCATTGCTTTCTCTCATGTTTTCTTCCCTTTTCTCCCTACTCCTTCCCTTTCTTCTTCCTGCCTCTCCCCTTCACCTTTTGTCTTCTTTTTTTTTTTCTCTTTTTTCCCACCTTCTTTAGTCTTGTTTCCTTAGCTGATCTTCTCTGTGTCCACCATGGAAACCCATCAACCTTCGCTAGATCCGCTCGACAATATCATGGACCTCTCCATTAATGAACCCCGCCACAACACTTTCAATGATTTGACTCTAGTGGGGAAACTCATCACAAATAAGGTTATCAACTTTAGGGCCGTTGCTACAGTCCTCACAGTGACTTGGAATTTAGGACCTAATTTATCCGTCAAGGCACTGGACAAGAATATTATTTCATGCACCTTGACTCGGACAGAAGAGTCGTGACAAAACGTGCTTAGCTCGGTCCTTGGTCGATTAAGGAGCCACCCTTAACCCGAAACAATGGCCACCCGAACATCCCTTTCGCGAGATAGATTTTGTAATATGTTCTTTAAGGTTCAAATACACAATCTCCCCCAACCGTATGAATATGGAAAATGCTGCAAAAATTGGAGGCTATGTGGGGGAGTTTGTTAGGGCTGATGAATCTTCTTTTTCGGAGCAATGAAGTTTGTTCGCATTAGGGTGAACTTAGACACTACGAAGGGGCTTCGCGTAGGATGTTATATCTGCGGAGAGGACAAGACCAAATTGTTGCTCCGGTTCAAATATGAGCGATTGTCGGACTTTTGCTATAAGCGTGGCATGCTCGATCACACAACGATGGCTTCCTCTCTTGATGAATCGAGAAGAGGGAAACTTCACTCGGGGCCGAAAATATGGGGCTTGGATGAGAGCTACGCCCGGAGGTAGCCCTTCGTCGGCAAGATCAACAAGAAAGCAGTATGAAGGCAAGGAAAATATTAACCAAGCACAAGGTACGATAAAGCCTGTTTCACAAGGTATGTCCTCACCCATTGCATGCAAGACTACGCCCCCAAGGCATTACGACACACGCTACCAACTCGGCCCTTTCTCCGATAAGGGGTTCCCCGCACATATTAACCCACCCCTTCACAGTCTAAACCCCATCTGTACTCCCGGCCCAACCCTTGCTCTCCATAAGTCATCCACTTCGCCTAACCTACCCACTCTAACCCTGTCAACACCTCGAGCCCAGTCCCCTACAGAATTTGAAACCCACTCCCCTCGTCTACTTCTTGCTTACCTCCCACCGCGTGATTACTTGTGATACCCACCAAACTCCACCTTTGCTTTTGGCTCCCAGACAGCCCGACTTGTCACTAGAAATCACGAGAAAAGAAAATATGAGATACAACTTGATTTTTTTTTAAGCGTAGCAAACATCTCTAAATGGGAATTTATGCAAGAAGTCTTTGCTGGCTTCACATTCAACCTCAAGGAGTTTTTAAAGATGACCGAAAAGTTCAAGAACAACCAGTGGATACCATTATTGCCGAGGAAAGAGTTAACATAGTTCGAAAACGTTTTATACATGTAAAACACTAGGCTAGGATGAAAGGATTACCGAACATCGATCCTCCCCGAGGTGAAGAGTTACCTGAGAATGCAACAACGATGGAGGCCGAGGAGGCGGCCAGAAACATGCCCCCAAGTCCGTCATGATCGCATTGGACTGGAATTGTCGGGGGATTGGCCATCCGTCGGCAACTCGGTATCTTAGGGACCTTATAAAGTCTCATAGGCCTAATTTACTTTTCTTGTCGAAATCAAATGTAGTCGTTTAGACAAAGTTCTTTGTGTTTTGAAGTTAGGGAATTTCCGTAATTATGATTTTGTCCCCTCTCGGGGTACGGGCGTGGTCTTTTTGTTAGCTTGGAATTCTTCTATTGATGTCTCGGTTATATTGTCCAACGATTGTCTAATTAATTGCATTGTTAAAGATGGAAAGGATGGAACATTGTGGCAACTTACTCTTGTTTATGGTCCCCCGAGGGTAGCAACCAGGCCACATTTTTTTGGAGTGTATATCCGGGCTGGGGAGGCTTTTCCGGCCCTTGGTGCATGGCGAGGATTTCAATGTGGTTTTGAATCTTGAGGATAAGAGAGGTGGGAGGCCGTGGCTTCCTCTAGTTCACGATGGATCGTACACTTCAATTACCCTGCATGCTTTATAGATCAGGCTTTTCCGCTTGCTCCCATTTTCACCTGGAGGCAACAAAAAGGAAAGGTCAAGCAAATATTCGTGAACGCCTTTGATAGGAGCGCTCTCTAAACTCGACAGAAATCTGCTCTACCCATATATTTACTGCTTACTACATCTGCACGGCCTACCAATCTACTCATAAGCTGCTTCGAATCTATACTAATTCTAATATCATTTCTCACTGAATCCTTTTGCTTTGTAGTCCATGGATTGCTACACAATGGCATAACTAATATTTCATCTCTAGTGCTTGGAAACATATTCCTTCCCAGTTTCCCAGCCTTAAGGAAACCAAAATAGCTCCTCAAATTGTGGGAATGTGTCAGCTTTTTTACAGCTACATCCAATCAAAGATCAAAAAACTCAAACACTCCATTTCCGAAATCCAACAAACCTTCCTTCCCCCTATTTCCAAAAGATGTAATGGAGGGATTAAGATAGAGACCTTCTTGACACTCATTCCCATAAAGAAGAACCTTTTCCGGAGGCACAAACCAAATCCAAATGGTGAAGGGGAAGGGGATGCAAACACACACTTTTTTCCACATCAAGCACCGCTACTTCATCGTAGGTACAATACTATTAATACCATTCTAAATTCGTAAAATATCTGGATTTCAGCTGGCCAACTTATCGCTGATGAATTTCACCCCTATTTCACTGACATTTTCACGAGTGTTTCCCTAGTTTTTCTATTCGATTTATAGACCAATTCATCATCAAATCTCTAACGAGACGAATTCGCGATGCTCGCCGACTCTAATGGAGGAAGTCCCGCACCCGGTCTTCTTATTGGTGCTTATAAAAGCTCTCGCCCGGATGGGATGACTGCACTTTCTACAAGACCCATTGGGAGATTGTCCTGAGGTCAAGTGGAGGAAGTGCAAAAATTCTTTTGTGGAAAAAGATGAGACCGCTTTAACCATACTTTCCTAGCCCTCATCCCAAAGTCGAAGTCACGCCCAAAGGTAGATCAATACAGGCCTATAGCCTCCTCGCAATGCAGGTTTACAAGATAGCGACCAAAATCTTGTCCCGAAGATCGATGACCATACGAAGCATCATCCACCCAAGTCAAGTGGGGCTTTTGTTCCTAATCACCCATCACCGACAACATCATCATCAGTTCACGAAATCACATGTTCTTTATGAACAAGAAAGTAAAAGAAGGGATATATGGCGATGGGGATCGATCTTGCTAAAGCCACACCGAGTGGAATGGATCGTTTTGGAAATAGTGGCCAGGACGGATTGGGGTTTGCGGCTGTTTATTTCTATGGTCCGAGAATGTCTGAGATTTTAGTGATTTTTGTGTAAAATTACTATTTTACCCCTGTTTTGGTTATCTATAAATATTGGGATTTTTACCATTAATTAAGGTTGGATTAGGTGGGATTAGGGTTGTATTAGGGTTGGCTTGTGGATTAATTTCCTTTGTTTTTTGATATTGAGATATTGAATATTATATTGGGTTTTTCTTCAATTTCATATATCTTTGGTATAGAACTTGGGGGAATTTCTATTACTTTGATTGAATAACTTTGATTAGATAATTCCCTAGGTTGTTTTAGTGAATAAATGTTTCTAGTTAGGTTATGAAATCTCTCCTTGGTCTATGAGGTAGAGTTTTGTGACTTGATCAAGAGGATTTTGAGCTACAGTTCAACCATTCAAGCTTCAAGGAACAAGAAGAGGATTCAAGAAGAAAGTTGAGGTGAAGAGATCTCTTCCGGATTGACATTGACAATGGGTTTTGGAATTATTTTCTTACCTTCTTCAAGTATTTTTGTTGATAATTCTTGTAATCTAGTTTACCAACCTAATAGGAACTCTCTTCTCCTACATTTCTTTAGAGTAGAAGTGGTTGGTTTCATGTTATACTTTCACTATGGGATTGATCTATTGTGAGTTGATTGTTATGATTTCATTAACTTGAATTGCAATTTCAATTATGGCTTTGATTTGATTGTTTATCTTGAGATGAGCTATGATTCGATCTTGTGGTTCGGGTTAACACTAATTGTTAAGCCGGACCTTGGATATACGATTAGTGCTAGGTTAGTTGGATTGTCTTCCTATTGATGTACCGGACCTTGGATGATTAGTAGGGATTTGATCTTACTAATATATTCGAGTTGTTCTTCACGTATGAATTTCTTTCAACGACACGTATTGAGGAAGTTCATCTTTAGACTCGGATTCGGTGAAATTGTAATAGTTGAATCATGATACTTGATTTTGTTGTGAAGTGTATCCTCCACTCTCTCTAATGTGTTTAGTGAGTTCTTCACATATTCAATATTACCTCATCCATGATTTTTCCTTTACTTGTTCTTTAATTTGCTTTCTAGGATTTAGAATTCAATCTTATCATTCTTGATATTGGTTGATTTACTTGTTGAATGATCCTTAATCACAAATCATATTCATAATTAGTTTGATTATATTTTCCACACTAGAATTTAATAGAAGTCTTAGGGAAAAACGATTTTTATAAATTTAAAATCTGAATATCACCTTATTTACTAAACTATTTCGATAGGTGCTCTGCCTTATTGAGTTATTTAATTAAGTGACAAACTTATTTTAATATTAAAGATTATTATTATTTTTAGTATTATTTATTCGATTATTTATATTATTTATATTAATATTTTATAACTCAAAATAACACATCAGATTTTTGGGCCGCTGTTGGGAATCCTATTAATTTTCGTGATGTTTTTCCTCTAAGTTTGTTGTAATTTTTGGGAAAAATTTTCATCAACGGTGTGAAATTTATAACGAATTAATTTTGATATGATTTGTTTTATGATATCATTCTCAAGTAACTTTTACTTTTCATGTCTAATTCTTAGAATATCTTTGATTTCTTTGATAGATCTTGGATATTTGCTTGATCGATTTTATTTCATTTAGTTTAGATGTTTCGATTTCATTTGTTTCTTATTTCTAGTTGAGTAGTTTAATTTTGATTCTCTTTGATTCTTCTTATTCTTACTTTAGTAGTTTTCTTATGTTACTTGTATTTTGTTTCTCTTGCTTTCATATTGATTCGTTTTTCTTAGAATTTTTTTTGCTTAGATTATAGATTTTTGGATTTAGATCATAGGTTAGATGATTTAGTATCATGATTTTTAGGTTTAGTTAGTGTTTTGGTTAGTTTAGATCCCTTAGGTAAACTTTTACTTAGAGATTTTGGTTAGATATAACTTAGATATTTTGGATTTAGGTTAACTTTAGTTGATTTAGATTAGATAGCTTAGTTAGTTTAGTGCTTTAGATTAGGTTAACTTTTGATTCTTTAGATCCTTATCCTTTAGAATAACCTAGATTTTAGGTTTAACATCTTAGTTTAATCTTTAGTTTATAGCTTTTAGATCTAATTGTTTTTCTTACTTGCTAACTTGGAATAGTTTGTTCTAATCCTTCTAACTCTCTCTAATTAGATTCTTAGGTATGGTTAGTATTAGATTTAACTAGTTTTCTAACTTGACTCTTTCTTTGATTGATTCATATTTCATGTTCTTAGATGTTTTTCTATGTTTTCGTCTCATGATTCTTGGTAGTGTTATAGATATTATCTTGATTCTTAGGTATTATGTTTAGAGTAGTTTAGTTTACTTCTCTTCTTAATCTTAGTTTTATTACTTGTCATTTACTTGTTTTGCATTTTCTTTAGTTGTTTTACATTTCTTAGTTAGTATATTTTCTTCATTTTATCTTCTTTTCTTTATTTTCTTTAAAAGCTTTTTAGTTTAGTTAGTATTCTAATAATATCTTCAATTCATGAAGACTATTATCTAGATACTTACTTTTGTTAGGAATTGATGTTATATGTTTTTCTTATTTTCTATCTTTTATATGTTAGCCTTACTTTGCATTTGATATAAGTTTTGGTATAGCTTTTTTTTTAATTTCTTCTTTTGAAATTTTTGTTAGATTTTGCATGTAGTAGATTTTTTCAACAAATGGTCACCATTGTTATTTTTAGGATTTGCATCTTTAGGAATTTATCTAGTTTTCTTTTAATTTTTTAGTTAATAATATGTATAGCTTTTTGTTGAGTAGTATGCATTCTTAGAAACTAATTCTAAGAAATGCTAGTTTAGTGACCAACATTTCTAGTTTAGTTATTTAATTCACTTCATTAGCTTTGTTACATTTCATTTTCAGATTTCAAGTATATTGTATTGATTGTTTTTGCTTATGATTCAGTTAGTTTGCATGTTTTGCTTTTCTTTGCATGCTTTGTTTTACTCTTGCATGAAATATAGATAACGTATATATTTTCTTTTCTTATGCATGATGTTTGCACTGCTGCTGAATTTGTTAATCCAGAAATTTGTGGTATGCTTGATTTTGTTCAGTTTTTGCTGAAATTTTGGTCAGTACAGTGGCAGAATTTTTACACCACTGCTGCCTTGTTTTTAATTCAGTAGTTTCTTGTGTGTTTTGTTCTGTTTTTGCATGAGTTGTAGTTAGCTCGTATATTTATCATATGCATGGAATTGAATTAGGCAGTATACTGTATATATATATTGTATGAATTGTTTATTTATGCTTTGAAATTTTAATTTGCATGAGCTGTAGGTAGTTTGCTTAAATTTTCAGGGTAGTAGCCTATAGATTCTTGCGTACAGTAGGATTTATGAATTGCATTTACTTTACTTTTCACGTTAATAGTAGAAGTATGTATTTGTAATCATTTCACTTCATTTTGTTTTAGTTCATTAGGTAGATTGTTTGGTAGTAGCTAGAATGATTTTATTATATAGCGTTTTGCATGTCTTTGCATGGTTTTATTGTAATATACATTTGCATGTTTTTGCATGGTGAGTATATATGTATTTTAGTGATTCATCTTTCACTTTAGCTTGCATGTATCTACTTTACTTTCCATGTCATAATTATGTATATTAGTTCATAAAGATTGCATTTAATCATTTTGCATAGTTAATAACATTTTGCATAATTAGTTTAGTTTAGCTTAGCTTGTCCTTGCATTACAATAGTTTTTTGTATGTTTTGTTTTTCACTTTATTTAGTAGCAAATGCATGATATTTTCTGTTTGTACTACATTTTCCAGTAGGTTAGTTCATGGCTGTTTTGTAATTTCTTTTTGCATGGTTTTGCATGAATTGTTTGTAGATGCATTAGTTTGTCTTCTTTGGTAGTTTAGTTTGCATTTAGTTTTCTAATAGTTCCATGGCAGTAGTTTTAGTGTTTAAAATGCATTTTATTTTCAATCTCGTTTAGTACATAGCCTTTTGCATGCCATATTCTTTTGTGCATTATAATTCCAGTGTACATGTGTTCTGTTTTTGGTATATAAATTCTAGTGGGCTGCTATTTCCTCTGTTTTTCAAAATTTTCCAGTAGCGTTATTAGTGCATTCCTCTGTTTTTGTAAAAACTCCAGTAGCCTCACTATGAGCAATTCTTTTTTTTTTTTTTTTTTTTTTTTGTTTTTTTTTGTACAAATTATAGAAGCTGAATTCTCAATTCCCCTCTTTCCTCGTTCTCGGCAGTAGCCGACTGCATGCATATTGTCTAATGCAATCTCCTCTGTTTTTATTCTACCCGACAGCATGCATTATTTTTGTTTCAATTTCTTTTCTTTAAAATTTTCGTCCAGTTTGCTCTACAATTCATTTCTTATCCATTTCTTTTCCTTTTCTATTTAATCTTGCATGCTCATTAAATATTTTCATTTCCTTCTCCATTTTTATTTCTTTCTATTTTATTCATTTCATTCCATACTTATTTATCATTATTTTATTCTTTCATTCTTTTTCTTCTTTCTTTCATTCAATTAATTTAATTCATTTTCTTTTCCTTATTTTTTATTAGATTAACATTATTTAATAATCTAATATTTTATTTTCTTTTATCCTTACTAATCTCTCTTTCTTGTTTTGTAGGTAATGTGATTCATTTATCTTGTTTTTCTTGTTATTTTAATTTCTTTCCTAGATCTTTTGTAGTAGGACATTTTGAATCTTGTAATTTCTCTCTTTCTTTGTTTTGTTGTATTCTATTTTTCTTGATTTTTTGTTGAAGGTAAAACAGGAATCAATAAGCTTCGCTACAAAACCTGGAAATGCAAGTGGTACAATTGTTCGGGCAATTTTCGGAACGAGAAAAAGGACTACTCCCTAACAGCACCGAACAAAATTCCATCGAATAAATCGAAAGATGAGGTTGTTAGGGAGGACAAAGCGAGCCTTATAAAAGTCATTGAAGAAGGAAGAAGTTCCTAATAAAGGAACAAAATAAGTTCCAAGCATGCTTGCTCGGAAACAAGATTTGTCTTTCTTCCCTTTCCTTTTACCGCTTTTATTGAGTCATACTTGGTTTTTGGCGTTCAATATTTGTCTATATCGCTTTATTAGTGGTTGGATGCTCCAATATAGGTTTTATTATCCTTTGTTATGTTAATTCTCGGATTTTTCTCCGGATAGGGTTTATTTGTTTTATTTATTTACTTTTTAGTTGATTTTATTTATTTTTACTTGGTTTATGTACTATTTGATTTATTAGAATTTTTATGATTATCTTTTGTGTTCATAGTTTACTTTCCCGTTTTGAATATAATTTTCTTGTTTTTATTTTTCTAGTTTTTTCACACTTATTCCCGTTTTGTATTTATAGTTTTCTCGCACTTATTTATTTTTCAAATAAGTTGTGGGGTATTAGTTTTTACACCGAGGACAGTGCAATTTTCAAGTTGTGGGGTAGGTGTGTGCTGTTTTTATCTCAATTTTCAAATATTTTCAAAAAAAATTGCTTAAATTTTTCAAATTTTTATTCAAAATGATTATAGTTTACTTGAAAAGATTATTTTGTGAACTTTTTTTGGGAAATTTGATTTGCTTAGCCGATGATAGATATCGGTTGTTGATTGTTGAAAGTCTCGAGATTTGATTTGTTTATTTCGTTGATACTTGATACGAGCATGATTATAGGAAAATCCTGAAATTATTTTGACATAGCTATTTTTGGTTGGTTGTTCCGATTAGTGGACTACTTTTGGACATTTATTTGAGTAGTATTAAGTCTTTTGGGAATGGAAATAACTTGAATTTTCACTTGAAAAATTCTTTGAGATACTTGCCACACTTTTAATTTTCGTTGAATAAATTGTTGAATAAAAGGTTGTTTTTGCATGTATCCTTTGCTACTTGAGCACCACTTCTTATGGGAATTGAATGCCCGGTGCCCTAAGGTCCTCGGGATCCGGGAGTCATCGGAGTGGAACTCGTTACAAGGGTAGTTAAAGTTGATATTGTTAAGCAAACAATAAAAGCCTTGAATAAAAGAGAATTAATTGAATAAAAATTTACTTTTGAATAAAGTGGCTTGTTTCTTGAGATTTGATTGTGATTATGTCTCGTTGTTGAAGTTTTTGATCGACCGAACCACTATTTGAGTAATTTGCTTTGAAAGGAAATTTGCTATTTGGATCACTAATTGAGATAGAGCACACACCGCACTTCACTGGGATGATTTTATGATCGTTTTTCGTAATTAAGTTGAAAATGATTTGTTCAATTTTGTATTTCTTGATTTAAACATGAAAACACTTGATGAGGCATAGAAGTGAATCATTCCTTAAACACTTTGTTTATGAGATCTTTGAAAAGTAAACTAGTTAGTTTGATTTCTTTGAGAAAACATTTATGCACTTCTCTTCAATGATTTCTTTGTTCAAAATTCCATCTTTGATTTGCTTGAGGACAAGCAAAGGTTAAGTTGTGGGGTATTTTGATAACACTACATTTGGTAATATTTTGGAAGGGTATTTTTGCATAATTGTTGAGGTTTATTAGAGTAAATTGAGATAAATATGTTAATTGTGTACTTAATTGTGATAAATCTGTTTTCGGGAAGTTTGTGGAGTCAATTGATTAAAAGAGCGAAGTTCGGGGACTAAATATGCAATTTCTGGAAAGATTTACACAACCAGTCCAGGAACACGCGCCGGTCCAAGAACACGCCCTACCAAGCCATTGAACACGCCCTTCAAGCTAAGGGAACACGCGCGCGAATGAATGACACGGCCAAACGAGAAGGAAGAACACGGCCAGATTAAACACGCGCTCGGTGATGAAACCGCACTGAGCCCGTGTTGCGTATAACACTTGAGCCCGTGTTTGGCGCTCTGCTCCGAGATTTTAGTGATTTTTGTGTAAAATTACTATTTTACCCCCGTTTTGGTTATCTATAAATATTGGGATTTTTACCATTAATTAAGGTTGGATTAGGTGGGATTAGGGTTGTATTAGGGTTGGCTTGTGGATTAATTTCTCATATTGTTTTTTAGATATTGAATATTATATTGGGTTTTTCTTCAATTTCATATACTTTGGTATAGACTTTGGGGAAATTTCTATTACTTTGATTGAATAACTTTGATTAGATAATTCCCTAGGTTGTTTTAGTGAATAAATGTTTCTAGTTAGGTTATGAAATCTCTCCTTGGTCTATGAGGTAGAGTTTTGTGACTTGATCAAGAGGATTTTGAGCTACCAACCATTCAAGCTTCAAGGAACAAGAAGAGGATTCAAGAAGAAAGTTGAGGTGAAGAGATCTTTCCGGATTCAATTGACAACTGGTTTTGGAATTATTTTCTTACCTTCTTCAAGTATTTTTGTTGATAATTCTTGTAATCTAGTTTACCAACCTAATAGGAACTCTCTTCTCCTACATTTCTTTAGAGTAGAAGTGGTTGGTTTCATGTTATACTTTCACTATGGGATTGATCTATTGTGAGTTGATTGTTATGATTTCATTAACTTGAATTGCAATTTCAATTATGGCTTTGATTTGATTGTTTATCTTGAGATGAGCTATGATTCG
Organism: Cynanchum wilfordii; assembly: GCA_025388415.1. Taxonomy (NCBI): domain Eukaryota; kingdom Viridiplantae; phylum Streptophyta; class Magnoliopsida; order Gentianales; family Apocynaceae; genus Cynanchum; species Cynanchum wilfordii. The sequence goes on along the minus strand of JAHSUH010001380.1, from coordinate 3,578 downwards.
ATCTTGTGGTTCGGGTTAACACTAATTGTTAAGCCGGACCTTGGATATACGATTAGTGCTAGGTTAGTTGGATTGTCTTCCTATTGATGTACCGGACCTTGGATGATTAGTAGGGATTTGATCTTACTAATATATTCGAGTTGTTCTTCACGTATGAATTTCTTTCAACGACACGTATTGAGGAAGTTCATCTTTAGACTCGGATTCGGTGAAATTGTAATAGTTGAATCATGATACTTGATTTTGTTGTGAAGTGTATCCTCCACTCTCTCTAATGTGTTTAGTGAGTTCTTCACATATTCAATATTCCCTCATCCATGATTTTTCCTTTACTTGTTCTTTTAATTTGCTTTCTAGGATTTAGAATTCAATCTTATCATTCTTGATATTGGTTGATTTACTTGTTGAATGATCCTTAATCACAAATCATATTCATAATTAGTTTGATTATATTTTCCACACTAGAATTTAATAGAAGTCTTAGGGAAAAACGATTTTTATAAATTTAAAATCTGAATATCACCTTATTTACTAAACTATTTCGATAGGTGCTCTGCCTTATTGAGTTATTTAATTAAGTGACAAACTTATTTTAATATTAAAGATTATTATTATTTTTAGTATTATTTATTCGATTATTTATATTATTTATATTAATATTTTATAACTCAAAATAACACATCATTTTTTGGCCCTTGCGGGAATCCTATTAATTTTCGTGATGTTTTTCCTCTAAGTTTGTTGTAATTTTTGGGAAAAATTTTCATCAACGGTGTGAAATTTATAACGAATTAATTTTGATATGATTTGTTTTATGATATCATTCTCAAGTAACTTTTACTTTTCATGTCTAATTCTTAGAATATCTTTGATTTCTTTGATAGATCTTGGATATTTGCTTGATCGATTTTATTTCATTTAGTTTAGATGTTTCGATTTCATTTGTTTCTTATTTCTAGTTGAGTAGTTTAATTTTGATTTTCTTTGATTCTTCTTATTCTTACTTTAGTAGTTTTCTTATGTTACTTGTATTTTGTTTCTCTTGCTTTCATATTGATTCATTTTCTTAGAATTGTTTTTGCTTAGATTATAGATTTTTGGATTTAGATCATAGGTTAGATGATTTAGTATCATGATTTTTAGGTTTAGTTAGTGTTTTGGTTAGTTTAGATCCCTTAGGTAAACTTTTACTTAGAGATTTTGGTTAGATATAACTTAGATATTTTGGATTTAGGTTAACTTTAGTTGATTTAGATTAGATAGCTTAGTTAGTTTAGTGCTTTAGATTAGGTTAACTTTTGATTCTTTAGATCCTTATCCTTTAGAATAACCTAGATTTTAGGTTTAACATCTTAGTTTAATCTTTAGTTTATAGCTTTTAGATCTAATTGTTTTTCTTACTTGCTAACTTGGAATAGTTTGTTCTAATCCTTCTAACTCTCTCTAATTAGATTCTTAGGTATGGTTAGTATTAGATTTAACTAGTTTTCTAACTTGACTCTTTCTTTGATTGATTCATATTTCATGTTCTTAGATGTTTTTCTATGTTTTCGTCTCATGATTCTTGGTAGTGTTATAGATATTATCTTGATTCTTAGGTATTATGTTTAGAGTAGTTTAGTTTACTTCTCTTCTTAATCTTAGTTTTATTACTTGTCATTTACTTGTTTTGCATTTTCTTTAGTTGTTTTACATTTCTTAGTTAGTAATGCATTTTCAATTCATTTTATCTTCTTTTCTTTATTTTCTTTAAAAGCTTTTTAGTTTAGTTAGTATTCTAATAATATCTTCAATTCATGAAGACTATTATCTAGATACTTACTTTTGTTAGGAATTGATGTTATATGTTTTTCTTATTTTCTATCTTTTATATGTTAGCCTTACTTTGCATTTGATATAAGTTTTGGTATAGCTTTTCTTTTAATTTCTTCTTTTGAAATTTTTGTTAGATTTTGCATGTAGTAGATTTTTCAACAAATGGTCACCATTGTTATTTTTAGATTTGCATCTTTAGGAATTTATCTAGTTTTCTTTTAATTTTTTAGTTAATAATATGTATAGCTTTTTGTTGAGTAGTATGCATTCTTAGAAACTAATTCTAAGAAATGCTAGTTTAGTGACCAACATTTCTAGTTTAGTTATTTAATTCACTTCATTAGCTTTGTTACATTTCATTTTCAGATTTCAAGTATATTGTATTGATTGTTTTTGCTTATGATTCAGTTAGTTTGCATGTTTTGCTTTTCTTTGCATGCTTTGTTTTACTCTTGCATGAAATATAGATAACGTATATATTTTCTTTTCTTATGCATGATGTTTGCACTGCTGCTGAATTTGTTAATCCAGAAATTTGTGGTATGCTTGATTTTGTTCAGTTTTTGCTGAAATTTTGGTCAGTACAGTGGCAGAATTTTTACACCACTGCTGCCTTGTTTTTAATTCAGTAGTTTCTTGTGTGTTTTGTTCTGTTTTTGCATGAGTTGTAGTTAGCTCGTATATTTATCATATGCATGGAATTGAATTAGGCAGTATACTGTATATATATATTGTATGAATTGTTTATTTATGCTTTGAAATTTTAATTTGCATGAGCTGTAGGTAGTTTGCTTAAATTTTCAGGGTAGTAGCCTATAGATTCTTGCGTACAGTAGGATTTATGAATTGCATTTACTTTACTTTTCACGTTAATAGTAGAAGTATGTATTTGTAATCATTTCACTTCATTTTGTTTTAGTTCATTAGGTAGATTGTTTGGTAGTAGCTAGAATGATTTTATTATATAGCGTTTTGCATGTCTTTGCATGGTTTTATTGTAATATACATTTGCATGTTTTTGCATGGTGAGTATATATGTATTTTAGTGATTCATCTTTCACTTTAGCTTGCATGTATCTACTTTACTTTCCATGTCATAATTATGTATATTAGTTCATAAAGATTGCATTTAATCATTTTGCATAGTTAATAACATTTTGCATAATTAGTTTAGTTTAGCTTAGCTTGTCCTTGCATTACAATAGTTTTTTGTATGTTTTGTTTTTCACTTTATTTAGTAGCAAATGCATGATATTTTCTGTTTGTACTACATTTTCCAGTAGGTTAGTTCATGGCTGTTTTGTAATTTCTTTTTGCATGGTTTTGCATGAATTGTTTGTAGATGCATTAGTTTGTCTTCTTTGGTAGTTTAGTTTGCATTTAGTTTTCTAATAGTTCCATGGCAGTAGTTTTAGTGTTTAAAATGCATTTTATTTTCAATCTCGTTTAGTACATAGCCTTTTGCATGCCATATTCTTTTGTGCATTATAATTCCAGTGTACATGTGTTCTGTTTTTGGTATATAAATTCTAGTGGGCTGCTTTAAGCAAATTACTTGAGATATTGTGATGTTCTTGATCGAATGATCGCGGGTTTTATTAATTCAAATTGCAATTTCATTGATGACTTTAGATCTGAATTTTATCTTTAGTACAAGTCTTGATGTGAGATTGTGGTTTCTGACAATACTTCAATTGTTAGGCCGGAACCGGGGATATACGATTAGGGCCAAGTTGATGTGATTAATTTCCTATTGATGGACC
>JAHSUH010001379.1:0-17082 GCA_025388415.1 Cynanchum wilfordii | reverse complement strand
AGACCGTGAACAGCCAACCATCGTACTGTAAAAATTGGATAGGTTCGATCTATAGTCATTAGGGCCTCCTAAAAAGATCTACTAAATTCATCAAGTTGTTCCAAAGGATCAAAACGGCCAGTTATTAATGGAATTCCCTGTCGGCTCTCTGTGAAATACTCGTTTGGCCGAGGACTTCCGAACACATCATAAGCTAAACCGGTGCTGACAAATAACCGACCCGCAATGAATAGGGAGGGTTTAGTAATGCTATGAATGACCCAGTATCGAATACTGGTGATAATATACAAGCAAAGGGCGTTCTCCTGTGCTTTGGACCGGACATGCTAACTCCACATATACTTGTACAGTCAAAGGGGATCGATTCCGTAAAGGGATGCGATCCAGTAAATGAGAATTCACCGAAACCACATCTTAGTTGGATCACCAATATGGTACCAAGGGCGTCTTTAGAGTATACCGAATCAGTATAGCTATCCTTCTTCTGACACAGCAACGAAATTTTCGTTTAATCAGTATCGAAAGTGGGTGCTAAATAATTCCCTTTTTGCTTTACATCTTCTTTATTGATGTAAAACGATGCTCCGTTCAATAGAAAATTCGTCCAATGCAATGCAAGAGAGTATCATATTCCCCGCAGATGCGAGATCTAGAAATTTACCCTTCAGAGTTGCAGAAGCAATTTTTTGTTGGAATCTTTTTTTTTTTTTATTTTTTTGAAAAATTGGAATCGTCCAGTAACAAATAAGTGTAGTAGATCGAATTCTATCAAACAAAGAAAAGAAAGAATAAAATAATTGGAATCAATAGTTGTGATGCATTCTTGTATTCGACCAAGAACCAAAGGCCCAGCTACAGGGGTGAGCGAGGTTTTGGAATATGGAAAGATAAACCGTGCAACCTCTAAACGATAATAAATTAAAATTCTTTAAAAAAAAAAAAAAAAAGATTTTTGAGTGATCATGTAATAACCTTTTTGTTCTCATTCAGTCAAGATATTACATATTACCCGACTGAACCTATTGCTGACTGTAATGAGTTAAATTGAAAGTAAAGTCAAAAGTTTTATAAGCTTATTCTTCGCTCGAAAATCGACAATAGATTCGCTAGAATTCAAAACAAAAAATAGACAAAATGCTAAAAAATGAAGTTACACGGCCCACCTCTTATTACTTATTCTTTTATTAGTTTATCTAAGAGTTACTCAATGAAGCGGTTGATTGAAATCGCAAGATGGATAGATATTACAGATGATGAATCAATTTCATTTTATATACCTGCCACTTTCTTTTTATCTTTGTTAGTACCGTCTATAATGGTAGATGAAAAACAAACTTTCAATTGAGCTTCTTCTTTCAATTGGAATTTTTTGCGTATCCTCTTATTTTGAAAAAATGGAAACTTAGGTAAGTGCTTTATAAACATATGTAGAAAAAAAGATATTTCATTTAGATCCTTTATGCTTACGATAACTAGTTATTTTGGTTTTCTACTAGCGGCTTTAACTATAACCTCCGCTCTGTTTATTGGTTTAAGCAAGATACGACTTATTTAAAATTCATATTTGAAATGAATAATAAATCTTTCCGTGAGATCCCATGTATTCTATAGTTACTTACAGCGTCAATTGTCAATTCTTGGTCATTGAGATTCATGCCAATTTGGATTAGTATATAGGTATATATATTACCTCTTTTTTTTTTTCAAACAACAAACAAATTGAAATGATTGAAGTTTTTCTATTTGGAATCGTCTTAGGTCTAATTCCTATTACTTTGGCTGGGTTATTCGTAACTGCATACTTACAATACAGACGTGGTGATCAGTTGGACCTTTGATTAATATCTCTTTTTTTTTTATCAACCTCCTCCTTTTTTATTTAATCCACAGATTTAATCCACAGGAGGGCAAATTCCTATTGCTGTGCAAAAGTTACTTAATCCATTTCAGTCTAATTTGATCTAAGAATAAAAAAATCACGCTCTGTAGGATTTGAACCTACGACATTGGGTTTTGGAGACCCACGTTCTACCGAACTGAACTAAGAGCGCTTTCTTCTATGAATAGATAAGACTGTAAAGAAAAGGATTACCCCATTTATTTTGGATGCATAGTATTATTGAAATACTATGCCCAATTTAAATCGATCTCAGACGATCCCTCATTACTGCTCAAAGTAGCAGTAATAGGTAGGGATGACAGGATTTGAACCCGTGACATTTTGTACCCAAAACAAACGCGCTACCAAGCTGCGCCACATCCCTTCCATTGCTCTACAGTGTCATTGTAGAGAATTCCTGTCTTGTTTTCCACACCGTTATTTCCTCCGTTGATATACACAATTTTCTGCCCAGTTCATCTTTTTTTTTGTCTCATTTAACAGATCATATAATAAACATATATCATATAATAAACATATATTAACATATAATAATATATAATTAATATATAATATATAATTAATATATAATATATAATTAATATATAATATATAATAATAGTTAAAATATAATATAAAATATAATATAAAATATAATATATAATAATATAATAATATTAGTTAAATAATAATATAACATATATTAACATATAATAATAGTAAAAGCCTTGTATACATATAAATATACATATAAAAAAAAGAATGAGTATTTTTCGCAAATGCTCGTAAAGGGGAGATGCTTTTGTTCTGTTTTAAGAAAAGATAAAATCCTATTTACTTTTATATTTACTTTTACTGGACCATTGTACAAAATTTAATATATTAATATTAGAGGAATCTTATGGATTACGTGTACAACTATAAGTGGTCATTAAGTACCGATTTTTGTATTGCAATAAAAAAGGAGGGTTTTTCGATGCGAGATTTAAAAACATATCTCTCTGTGGCACCAGTACTAAGTACGCTATGGTTCGGGGCTTTAGCAGGTCTATTGATAGAGATTAATCGTTTTTTTCCGGATGCGTTGACATTCCCCTTTTTTTCATTTTAGTTATTGAGATTTTAGTTATTGAGATGGGAAGGAATGAAGAAGGTTAAAGATAGAAAAAAATATCTGTGACTAACCCCCCTTCCTCTTTTCTCTTTTTTTCTTTTTTTTTTTTTTAAAATAAGGGAGGAAAGGGAAAAAGAAGAAAGGTGGATTCAACATAGGCGAGGCTCGGGTTCAATAAAAAAAAGGAATATTAATAATAAATAATAGAGGGATGGGGGAGTAGAAGAGAAAATGTGGGTCGAAGGAAAGAGTATTATACAAGATATTTAAATGAGAAATGAAATACTGTACTCAATTTGAAATAGAGTTTCGAACTCTTTGTATTACTTATTATTATTTTTTTTTTTTAACTATGACTTTAATTTACTATTTAATTTACTATGTACTTTGATCTTTCTTTTATAATTAGAATTAGATTTCAAGTTAGCAATTTCTATTTGTTTTCCTCCCTTTCTTCTTCTTCGTGTTGTAGAAGAGTTGAATAAATAAAAAATCCAAGAAGGAGGTTCATGGCCAAGGGTAAAGATGTCCGAGTAACGGTGATTTTGGAATGTACCAGTTGTGTCCGAAACGGGGTTAATGGGGTATCAAGAGGCATTTCCAGATACATTACTCAAAAGAACCGTCACAATACACCTAATCGATTAGAATTGAGAAAATTCTGTCCGCATTGTTACAAATATACAATTCATGGGGAGATAAAGAAATAGGGTGAACGGAATACCTGTATGTTACCCTTTCAAATTTCAAAGGAAGGGTAAAAAATAACATTATATATAACATATTTAAATACAAAATAAACAAATCCTATATCCGTGACTTTCAAAATTAGAATTAAGAAATAGAATTTTCGAGATCAAAGATAAGGAATAAACTAAAACAAACTATGGATAAATCCAAACGACCTCTTCTTAAATCCAAGCGATCTTTTTCGTAGACGTTTGCCCCCCGATTCAATCGGGCGATCGGATTGATTATAGAAATATGAGTTTAATTAGTCGATTTATTAGTGAACAAGGGAAAATATTATCTAGACGAGTGAATAGATTGACCTTGAAACAACAACGATTAATTACTATTGCTATAAAACAAGCTCGTATTTTATCTTTGTTACCCTTTCTCAATAATAAAAATGTTGAAAGAAAGGACTCGATCCCTAGAACTACTCGTCTTAGAACCAGAACCAGGACCAGAAACAGAACCAGAAATAACTAGGCTTACTTTGGAATCATAATTTTAATGGAATCAGCGAACTCAAAGGCAGATTGGTATTTTTCCGAGAATCCAGATTAGATTATCGGGTCGTAAGAAAAAACAAAAAAAAATTGGAGCAAGCTTTTTCTACTGAGCGTGTTCATTCGTTTTGACTATTTTAGCATATTTTATCTCAGTAATTTCTACTCTACCTTCCCGGAGTTCATTCTCCGGGAAACTTCGTTTAAATTATTCCGACGGACTTTTTATAATCTAGTCCTTTTATTATCTCATTGGAAATCATATAAAGACAATCTCTATTTAATATAGCTATTTGTGCAAGTATTTTACGATTAAGAAGCAACCGTCCCTTGTACAGATCGTGTATTAATCTACTATAACTATAGGATACCTCTGTTTCGCGAATGACTGCGTTTATCCGAGTGATCCACAAACGACGAAAATTTCTCTTTTGACTGCCCCGATCCCGATCAGCCGAAAACAAAGCTCTTATTTTCTGTTGAGAAATAGTTCGAGTAAGTCTTGAATGGGCCCCTCGAAAGCTTAATGCAAATAAACGCATTTTTGCTCTACGTCTACGAGCTATATATCCCCGTCTAATTCTAGTCATTGAATAGATGAAACTTCCACCGAATAACTCATTTTTTTCTTTTCTTTCAGTTATTCTTTTCCCCTTTCCTAATCTATTAAGAACAAAACGGATTTTTCCAATGTATAAAATAAAAATTCCAAGGGCTTTGGCTACTATAACCTTCCTGACCGCTATTTTTTTTTTTTTTGGGGCATTTCAATGCGAAATAAGAAATTATATTGTGTTATAGGTGTCAAAAATAGAAAAAAATGGATAAAGAAATAGCGGGTTCCTTCGTTTCTATGGTGACTTCCTAAACGGTGAGGTCTTCTCTATACACCGGAGCCTTTACTTCATTTAATGAACGTTATTGGTAACTTGTATAGTTCACCCTTTTTGGCTCTACCCATGAATTATCCAGCAATAGGCCTTTCACAATGAGATCTACCTATACAGTAACGGTATTTAATTATGAAAGTTAGCTGGGTAGCTGACCCTTTTAGTCCGTTCTTGCCAGAGTAGGAGCTTAATCTTTATGCCTTTCTTTATTTATTTATTATTTAATTTATTATTTGTTATTTAATTTATTTATTTAAAGGTTAAAAGTTAATTTTTTAAGTTAAATTAAATAATTAAATAAGTATTAAAATTAAATAAAATTAAATAAGTAAATTTAAAATTTAAATAAAATTTAAATAAGTAAATAAATAAGTTAAAATTAAATTTAAATTAAGTAAATAAGAAAGTAACTAAAAAAAAGATTTCCTCCGCTTAATGGCTAACCATTTGCTACCAATGGAGAATTGCTTCTCATCTTAAATTGAGATTTGCCCCAACGGAAACCATAAAATTTATCCACAATGTAGGAATGTGATAGCTTTGATTATTCTTTTTTTTTATAGTGAATGGAGTCCCTTCTTCCATTCTATACTATTCCCAGGTACTGATCATCGATACTGGAAAGTTTTTTGTTGCTTTTGTACCAGCTCATTGTATGATCTAAACGAGTCGCACATACACCCGAGTACATGTTCCTCGACGTTGAGGGCATCCCCGAAGAGCGGGGGATTTCGTGCGATTTCTGATTGGCTGTCTTGTATTTCTAATAAGTTGTTTAATAGTTGGCATGCTGAATTGTATCCATAATGGGCTGGTTTAGATTGATCCTAACCGGAGAATTCTGAATTACTTCCAGTTATTAGAATAGTAAAATCATAGATAAAATCTCAAATTACGTATTCCGGCTTATTTTCATTCACTTGCTACAAGATCATCACCTGCTACAAGATCATCACCTGCTACAAGATCATCACATGCTATAAGATCAACAATTCCATAAGCTTTTGCTTCTGTTGCTGACATAAAAGCATCTCTTTCTATGTCTTTGCATACAACCCAGAAGGGTTTCCCCGTTCTTTGTGCATAAACCCTTGCGAGGGTTTCACGCAGGTACACCATTTGTCCCGTTTCCAGCGTAACGTCTCCCGTGTGTGTATCACAAAACAAACTAGCAGGTTGATGCATCATTACCCTGATGATAGAACATAATAAAAAGTTCTTCTATCTCGCATGATAAAGCGAAGAGAAAAGAAAGATAAAGACTAATATAATAGGAAAAAGGATAGAATTGAACAACCGTACGGGCATCTTTGATGCATTGCATATGCATACGGCTTTACAATAAAATTGACCCTTACCCTCCAAGAAAGGGAAAGGTAAAATATACCAGACCCTGGTGGTCTAAATTATCAAATGGCCACCCTTCCTTTTGGGAATACTTAAAAAGTACTATGATGGCTCCGTTGCCTTATATTAATATTAATTAATTATTAATATATTCATTTTTTTGTTTGTGATTCAGCAATCCCAAAGTTTCTTTTTGAGCCAATCAAAGAAAAAATCCTGTTTTTTTCTTGCATAACTGCATAACATAATAGAAATATTTTTTAAGAGCCCTTCGGTGTGAACAAAAAAGGTTTGTGACGCTGAGCTGGGCTCCCGATAAATAAGAGAAAATCGGGGAAATACCCTTTCTCTCATACTACTCCCTCGATACATAATCTAATGTTTTGAAAAAACAATGCAAAATTTTATCATTATCATATCGAATTCGAAGTGCCATGCTATTTTTACTTAATATATATTCCTATTTCCTAGGGCGAAGGCATAGTCTTCTTTTTCTCTTAAATCATTGGCGCCAAGCGTGAGGGAATGCCATACGTTTGGTAATTTCTCCTCCGGCCAAGATAAAAGATCCCATTGAAGCGACTGACCCTATGCCTAGTGTATGGACATCTGGTGGTACAAATTGCATAGCATCATAAAGCCCTAGTCCAGGTAGTATCCAACCCCCAGGAGAGTTTATAAACAAATACTGATCCCTGGTCGGATCCTCAATAGCGAGATATACCATAAGACCAATAAGTTGATTTGAGATCTCGCTATCAACTACTTGTGCTAAAAAAGGGAATCTTTGTCGATAAAGTCGGTTGATTAGGGTACAATTGTAGCCCTTAGGAACCGTACACGCGTCTTTTGATGCATACGGTTCAAAAAAATTGTTGAAAACAAAAAAAAATCAATATATGGATTCCAGTCCTCTTTCTTTTAGGTTCTTTCTGACTTCTAACGAAGAAAGGGTCTGTCTTCTTCAATAAAGACGGCTTTTTACTTTCTTTTTTACTAGAAATTATACATAAATAAAAAAATAACAAAAATCACTAAACTTATTGAATTAACTTTTCATTGATGTATTGTTTCATCGAGATTCAACCCTAATCGCGATGGTATTCTCTTGTTCCTGAGTGGGTGTCTTTCATCTTTTTAGGTTTATGCTGTACTCCGGGTAAAGATTCGCCCAATTTTGATTTGCACATATAGGACAAGCACTTCTGCATTACCATTTCTTTTTGTTATTACTTTCTACTTTTTCAATTCACTTCTATCGAGTTTGTTCATTAACAGTTCTATCGAGTTTGTTCATTATTTGTTCATTAACAGTTTAAGATCAACTTGCTTGAATCATTTCTGATAGAACTCAAAATCTTGGGTTTTTTCTAAACGGAGCCTGGATACTTCCGTTTTTTTTTAGTCCGATCAAGACAACCATAAATTTTTCTAATTGCTAATGCTAATAGTAATTCTAATTGATAATAGTAATAGGAATCCTCCAAAAATGGATCTAATTGTACTTCACGCTCCAAACTTTTGATGATTCAATGAATCTTTATTGGGCGAAACACAGGATATCTCGATTGTGGGAGAGAATGGGGAAATCCCATATGGCCCAATATATCTGACAAGTCGCACTATAGGTCAACCCAAGATGCATCTTCCTCTCCGGGACATCGGAAAGGTACTTTTGGAACACCAATCGGCATTAATTGAAAGAGAAAAGAGCTGCGCACTCTATTTTACTTTGATGTGGAAACGTAACAATATAATTTTTTTGTCTTTAGAATATTGGCTTTTAGCTTTAGATTCGAAAAGATCATAAAGAAAAACAGAACGAATAAAGTCAAATTATTACGAACAGGGCAATGAATAAATATGTACGCATTCTCTCATAGAAAATGGTATTAGTCCCCGTTGCATATTGATACTTATCGAGTATAGAATAAATCTGCTTCTCTTTGTTCCTACGAATAGAATTGTTCCATTATTTTATTACCAACAGAATAGAACAAATATTAACCCCTGTTCTGAAATAATTCACCGAACGGGGAGAGGTCCATAGGATAGTAATACTAGAGTCTTTTCGAATGCAATAAAGTTACGTAGTGTTTATTTATCTTTGATAAAGGGGTATTTCCATGGGTTTGCCTTGGTATCGTGTTCATACCGTTGTATTGAATGATCCCCCGGCCGGTTACTTTCTGTTCATATATGCTCGCTCTGGTTGCCGGTTGGGCCGGTTCGATGGCTCTGTATGAATTAGCGTTTTGATCCCTTGTTCTTGATCCTGACGGATCTGTTCTTTTATACCTTCTGCTCGTTTAAAATACCAATTCTGTTTTTCATGGCCCGCTATTCAGAACAGGGGTTAATATTTGTTCTTTCTTGGTAATAAAATATGGAACAATTCTATTCGTAGGAACAAAGAAGCAGAGTTTATTCTATACTCGATAGTATCATATGCAACGCACGGGGACTATACCATTTTCTATGAGAGAATGCGTACATATTTATTCTTGCCCTGTTCGTAATAATTTGACTTTATTCGTTCTGTTTTCCTTTATGATCTTTTCGAATCTAAAGCTAAAAGCCAATATTCTAAAGACAAAAAAATTATATTGTTACGTTTCCACATCAAAGTAAAATAGAGTGCGCAGCTCTTTTCTCTTTCAGTTAATGCCGATTGGTGTTCCAAAAAGTACCTTTCCGATGTCCCGGAGAGGAAGATGCATCTTGGGTTGACCTATAGTGCGACTTGTCAGATATATTGGGCCATATGGGATTTCCCCATTCTCTCCCCAATCGAGATATCCTGTGTTTCGCCCAATAAAGATTCATTGAATCATCAAAAGTTTGGAGCGTGAAGTACAATTAGATCCATTTTTGGAGGATTCCTATTACTATTATCAATTAGAATTACTATTAGCATTAGCAATTAGAAAAATTTATGGTTGTCTTGATCGGACTAAAAAAAAACGGAAGTATCCAGGCTCCGTTTAGAAAAACCCAAGATTTTGAGTTCTATCAGAAATGATTCAAGCAAGTTGATCTTAAACTGTTAATGAACAAATAATGAACAAACTCGATAGAACTGTTAATGAACAAACTCGATAGAAGTGAATTGAAAAAGTAGAAAGTAATAACAAAAAGAAATGGTAATGCAGAAGTGCTTGTCCTATATGTGCAAATCAAAATTGGGCGAATCTTTACCCGGAGTACAGCATAAACCTAAAAAGATGAAAGACACCCACTCAGGAACAAGAGAATACCATCGCGATTAGGGTTGAATCTCGATGAAACAATACATCAATGAAAAGTTAATTCAATAAGTTTAGTGATTTTTGTTATTTTTTTATTTATGTATAATTTCTAGTAAAAAGAAAGTAAAAAGCCGTCTTTATTGAAGAAGACAGACCCTTTCTTCGTTAGAAGTCAGAAAGAACCTAAAAGAAAGAGGACTGGAATCCATATATTGATTTTTTTGTTTTTCAACAATTTTTTGAACCGTATGCATCAAAAGACGCGTGTACGGTTCCTAAGGGCTACAATTGTACCCTAATCAACCGACTTTATCGACAAAGATTCCTTTTTTAGCACAAGTAGTTGATAGCGAGATCTCAAATCAACTTATTGGTCTTATGGTATATCTCGCTATTGAGGATCCGACCAGGGATCAGTATTTGTTTATAAACTCTCCTGGGGGTTGGATACTACCTGGACTAGGGCTTTATGATGCTATGCAATTTGTACCACCAGATGTCCATACACTAGGCATAGGGTCAGTCGCTTCAATGGGATCTTTTATCTTGGCCGGAGGAGAAATTACCAAACGTATGGCATTCCCTCACGCTTGGCGCCAATGATTTAAGAGAAAAAGAAGACTATGCCTTCGCCCTAGGAAATAGGAATATATATTAAGTAAAAATAGCATGGCACTTCGAATTCGATATGATAATGATAAAATTTTGCATTGTTTTTCAAAACATTAGATTATGTATCGAGGGAGTAGTATGAGAGAAAGGGTATTTCCGATTTTCTCTTATTTATCGGGAGCCCAGCTCAGCGTCACAAACCTTTTTGTTCACACCGAAGGGCTCTTAAAAAATTTTCTATTATGTTATGCAGTTATGCAAGGAAAAAAACGGGATTTTTCTTTGATTGGCTCAAAAGAAACTTTGGGATTGCTGAATCACAAACAAAAAAAATGAATATATTAATAATTAATTAATATTAATATAAGGCAACGGAGCCATCATAGTACTTTTTAAGTATTCCAAAAGGAAGGGTGGCCATTTGATAATTTAGACCACCAGGGTCTGGTATATTTTACCTTTCCCTTTCTTGGAGGGTAAGGGTCAATTTTATTGTAAAGCCGTATGCATATGCAATGCATCAAAGATGCCCGTACGGTTGTTCAATTCTATCCTTTTCCTATTATATTAGTCTTTATCTTTCTTTTCTCTTCGCTTTATCATGCGAGATAGAAGAACTTTTTATTATGTTCTATCATCAGGGTAATGATGCATCAACCTGCTAGTTTGTTTTGTGATACACACACGGGAGACGTTACGCTGGAAACGGGACAAATGGTGTACCTGCGTGAAACCCTCGCAAGGGTTTATGCACAAAGAACGGGGAAACCCTTCTGGGTTGTATGCAAAGACATAGAAAGAGATGCTTTTATGTCAGCAACAGAAGCAAAAGCTTATGGAATTGTTGATCTTATAGCATGTGATGATCTTGTAGCAGGTGATGATCTTGTAGCAGGTGATGATCTTGTAGCAAGTGAATGAAAATAAGCCGGAATACGTAATTTGAGATTTTATCTATGATTTTACTATTCTAATAACTGGAAGTAATTCAGAATTCTCCGGTTAGGATCAATCTAAACCAGCCCATTATGGATACAATTCAGCATGCCAACTATTAAACAACTTATTAGAAATACAAGACAGCCAATCAGAAATCGCACGAAATCCCCCCTCTTCGGGGATGCCCTCAACGTCGAGGAACATGTACTCGGGTTATGTGCGACTCGTTTAGATCATACAATGAGCTGGTACAAAAGCAACAAAAAACTTTCCAGTATCGATGATCAGTACCTGGGAATAGTATAGAATGGAAGAAGGGACTCCATTCACTATAAAAAAAGGAATAATCAAAGCTATCACATTCCTACATTGTGGATAAATTTTATGGTTTCCGTTGGGGCAAATCTCAATTTAAGATGAGAAGCAATTCTCCATTGGTAGCAAATGGTTAGCCATTAAGCGGAGAAATCTTTTTTTGGTTACTTTCTTATTTACTTAATTTAAATTTAATTTTAACTTATTTATTTACTTATTTAAATTTTATTTAAATTTTAAATTTACTTATTTAATTTTATTTAATTTTAATACTTATTTAATTATTTAATTTAACTTAAAAAATTAACTTTTAACCTTTAAATAAATAAATTAAATAACAAATAATAAATTAAATAATAAATAAATAAAGAAAGGCATAAAGATTAAGCTCCTACTCTGGCAAGAACGGACTAAAAGGGTCAGCTACCCAGCTAACTTTCATAATTAAATACCGTTACTGTATAGGTAGATCTCATTGTGAAAGGCCTATTGCTGGATAATTCATGGGTAGAGCCAAAAGGGGTGAACTATACAAGTTACCAATAACGTTCATTAAATGAAGTAAAGGCTCCGGTGTATAGAGAAGACCTCACCGTTTAGGAAGTCACCATAGAAACGAAGGAACCCGCTATTTCTTTATCCATTTTTTTTTTTTTTGACACCTATAACACAATATAATTTCTTATTTCGCATTGAAATGCCTAAAAAAAATAAAAAATAGCGGTCAGGAAGGTTATAGTAGCCAAAGCCCTTGGAATTTTTATTTTATACATTGGAAAAATCCGTTTTGTTCTTAATAGATTAGGAAAGGGGAAAGAATAACTGAAAGAAAAGAAAAAAGGGAGTTATTCGGTGGAAGTTTCATCTATTCAATGACTAGAATTAGACGGGGATATATAGCTCGTAGACGTAGAGCAAAAATGCGTTTATTTGCATTAAGCTTTCGGGGGGCCCAATTCAAGACTTACTCGAACTATTTCTCAACAGAAAATAAGAGCTTTGTTTTCGGCTGATCGGGATCGGGGCAGTCAAAAGAGAAATTTTCGTCGTTTGTGGATCACTCGGATAAACGCAGTCATTCGCGAAACAGAGGTATCCTATAGTTATAGTAGATTAATACACGATCTGTACAAGGGACGGTTGCTTCTTAATCGTAAAATACTTGCACAAATAGCTATATTAAATAGAGATTGTCTTTATATGATTTCCAATGAGATAATAAAAGGACTAGATTATAAAAAGTCCGTCGGAATAATTTAAACGAAGTTTCCCGGAGAATGAACTCCGGGAAGGTAGAGTAGAAATTACTGAGATAAAATATGCTAAAATAGTCAAAACGAATGAACACGCTCAGTAGAAAAAGCTTGCTCCAATTTTTTTTTTTTTTTTTACGACCCGATAATCTAATCTGGATTCTCGGAAAAATACCAATCTGCCTTTGAGTTCGCTGATTCCATTAAAATTATGATTCCAAAGTAAGCCTAGTTATTTCTGGTTCTGTTTCTGGTCCTGGTTCTGGTTCTAAGACGAGTAGTTCTAGGGATCGAGTCCTTTCTTTCAACATTTTTATTATTGAGAAAGGGTAACAAAGATAAAATACGAGCTTGTTTTATAGCAATAGTAATTAATCGTTGTTGTTTCAAGGTCAATCTATTCACTCGTCTAGATAATATTTTCCCTTGTTCACTAATAAATCGACTAATTAAACTCATATTTCTATAATCAATCCGATCGCCCGATTGAATCGGGGGCAAACGTCTACGAAAAGATCGCTTGGATTTAAGAAGAGGTCGTTTGGATTTATCCATAGTTTGTTTTAGTTTATTCCTTATCTTTGATCTCGAAAATTCTATTTCTTAATTCTAATTTTGAAAGTCACGGATATAGGATTTGTTTATTTTGTATTTAAATATGTTATATATAATGTTATTTTTTACCCTTCCTTTGAAATTTGAAAGGGTAACATACAGGTATTCCGTTCACCCTATTTCTTTATCTCCCCATGAATTGTATATTTGTAACAATGCGGACAGAATTTTCTCAATTCTAATCGATTAGGTGTATTGTGACGGTTCTTTTGAGTAATGTATCTGGAAATGCCTCTTGATACCCCATTAACCCCGTTTCGGACACAACTGGTACATTCCAAAATCACCGTTACTCGGACATCTTTACCCTTGGCCATGAACCTCCTTTGGATTTTTTTTTTATTCAACTCTTCTACAACACGAAGAAGAAGAAAGGGAGGAAAACAAATAGAAATTGCTAACTTGAAATCTAATTCTAATTATAAAAGAAAGATCAAAGTACATAGTAAATTAAATAGTAAATTAAAGTCATAGTAAATAAAAAAAAATAATAATAAGTAATACAAAGAGTTCGAAACTCTATTTCAAATTGAGTACAGTATTTCATTTCTCATTTAAATATCTTGTATAATACTCTTTCCTTCGACCCACATTTTCTCTTCTACTCCCCCTCCCTCTATTATTTATTATTAATATTCATTTTTTTTTAGACCCCGAGCCCTCGCCTATGTTGAATCCACTCTTCTTTTTTCCTTTCCTCCCTTATTTTTTTTAAAAATAGAAAAAAGGAAAAAAAAAAAAAAGGAAGGGGGGTAGTCACAGATATTTTTTTTTTTCTTTAACCTTCTTCATTCCTTCCCATCTCAATAACTAAAATCTCAATAACTAAAATGAAAAAAGGGGAATGTCAACGCATCCGGAAAAAAACGATTAATCTCTATCAATAGACCTGCTAAAGCCCCGAACCATAGCGTACTTAGTACTGGTGCCACAGAGAGATATGTTTTTAAATCTCGCATCGAAAAACCCTCCTTTTTTTTTGCAATACAAAAATCGGTACTTAATGACCACTTATAGTTGTACACGTAATCCATAAGATTCCTCTAATATTAATATATTAAATTTTGTACAATGGTCCAGTAAAAGTAAATATAAAAGTAAATAGGATTTTATCTTTTCTTAAAACAGAACAAAAGCATCTCCCCCTTACCGAGCATTTGCGAAAAATACTCATTTCTTTTTTATATGTATATTTATATGTATACAAGGCTTTTATATTATTATATGTTAATATATGTTATATTATTATTTAACTAATATTATTATATTATTATATATTATATTTTATATTATATTTTATATTATATTTTAACTATTATTATATATTATATATTAATTATATATTATATATTAATTATATATTATATATTAATTATATATTATTATATGTTAATATATGTTTATTATATGATATATGTTTATTATATGATCTGTTAAATGAGACAAAAAAAAAGGTGAACTGGGCAGAAAATTGTGTATATCAACGGAGGAAATAACGGTGTGGAAAAACAAGACAGGAATTCTCTACAATGACACTGTAGAGCAATGGAAGGGATGTGGCGCAGCTTGGTAGCGCGTTTGTTTTGGGTACAAAATGTCACGGGTTCAAATCCTGTCATCCCTACCTATTACTGCTACTTTGAGCAGTAATGAGGATCGTCTGAGATCGATTTAAATTGGGCATAGTATTTCAATAATACTATGCATCCAAAATAAATGGGGTAATCCTTTTTTTTTCAGTCTTATCTATTCATAGAAGAAAGCGCTCTTAGTTCAGTTCGGTAGAACGTGGGTCTCCAAAACCCAATGTCGTAGGTTCAAATCCTACAGAGCGTGATTTTTTATTCTTAGATCAAATTAGACTGAAATGGATTAAGTAACTTTTGCACAGCAATAGGAATTTGCCCTCCTGTGGATTAAATCTGTGGATTAAATAAAAAAAGGAGGAGGTTGATAAAAAAAAGAGATATTAATCAAAGGTCCAACTGATCACCACGTCTGTATTGTAAGTATGCAGTTACGAATAACCCAGCCAAAGTAATAGGAATTAGACCTAAGACGATTCCAAATAGAAAAACTTCAATCATTTCAATTTGTTTGTTGTTTGAAAGAAAAAAAAAGGGTAATATATATACCTATATACTAATCCAAATTGGCATGAATCTCAATGACCAAGAATTGACAATTGACGCTGTAAGTAACTATAGAATACATGGGATCTCACGGAAAGATTTATTATTCATTTCAAATATGAATTTTAAATAAGTCGTATCTTGCTTAAACCAATAAACAGAGCGGAGGTTATAGTTAAAGCCGCTAGTAGAAAACCAAAATAACTAGTTATCGTAAGCATAAAGGATCTAAATGAAATATCTTTTTTCTACATATGTTTATAAAGCACTTACCTAAGTTTCCATTTTTTCAAAATAAGAGGATACGCAAAAATTCCAATTGAAAGAAGAAGCTCAATTGAAAGTTTGTTTTTCATCTACCATTATAGACGGTACTAACAAAGATAAAAAGAAAGTGGCAGGTATATAAAATGAAATTGATTCATCATCTGTAATATCTATCCATCTTGCGATTTCAATCAACCGCTTCATTGAGTAACTCTTAGATAAACTAATAAAAGAATAAGTAATAAGAGGTGGGCCGTGTAACTTCATTTTTTAGCATTTTGTCTATTTTTGTTTTGAATTCTAGCGAATCTATTGTCGATTTTCGAGCGAAGAATAAGCTTATAAAACTTTTGACTTTACTTTCAATTTAACTCATTACAGTCAGCAATAGGTTCAGTCGGGTAATATGTAATATCTTGACTGAATGAGAACAAAAAAGGTTATTACATGATCACTCAAAAATTCTTTTTTTTTTTTTTAAAGAATTTTAATTTATTATCGTTTAGAGGTTGCACGGTTTATCTTTCCATATTCCAAAACCTCGCTCACCCCTGTAGCTGGGCCTTTGGTTCTTGGTCGAATACAAGAATGCATCACAACTATTGATTCCAATTATTTTATTCTTTCTTTTCTTTGTTTGATAGAATTCGATCTACTACACTTATTTGTTACTGGACGATTCCAATTTTTCAAAATAAATAAAAAAAAAAAAGATTCCAACAAAAATTGCTTCTGCAACTCTGAAGGGTAAATTTCTAGATCTCGCATCTGCGGGGAATATGATACTCTCTTGCATTGCATTGGACGAATTTTCTATTGAACGGAGCATCGTTTTACATCAATAAAGAAGATGTAAAGCAAAAAGGGAATTATTTAGCACCCACTTTCGATACTGATTAAACGAAAATTTCGTTGCTGTGTCAGAAGAAGGATAGCTATACTGATTCGGTATACTCTAAAGACGCCCTTGGTACCATATTGGTGATCCAACTAAGATGTGGTTTCGGTGAATTCTCATTTACTGATCGCATCTTTTACGGAATCGATCCCCTTTGACTGTACAAGTATATGTGGAGTTCAGCATGTCCGGAAGCACAGGAGAACGTTCTTTTGCTGATATTATCACCAGTATTCGATACTGGGTCATTCATAGCATTACTATACCTTCCCTATTCATTGCGGGTTGGTTATTTGTCAGCACCGGTTTAGCTTATGATGTGTTTGGAAGTCCTCGGC